>JACEIK010002154.1:74911-228622 GCA_018107945.1 Datura stramonium | reverse complement strand
AAGAAATTAGCTTAATTTTAATTTTGTAATAAAATTAAAAGAATTTAAAAATTATTATGTATAGTAATCATGACAGTGAAATAGGTTGGGGAGTATATAAAATAAATTTTGGACTTTTCACACACAAAAAGCCGACAAAATAAATGAAAAGAAAAGAATAGAGTCAATCTTCTTCAGCCGCACACCTACGGCTCCCGTTATAGTTTACAGATCGAGTGCATACATGCCCACTTTATCGAATTAAATTTTGGTATTTAATCGGGTATTAAATTAACGGATTGAGTTAAATTTATATAATTTGAAATAAATTGAGTTGATAAATTAGTGCGTTATTAATTTTTTTAAAAGTTATTCGGACTGAAATAGATTAAATTTAAATAAATTAAAAAAATAGGATCAAAACCAACCCTTTCGGTTCTTACTAAGTTATAAATACTTTATTTAATTTCTTATAGTTTATTTATGAGTACCTAATAAATATATATATGATTATATATAACATATTAAATTTTTTTAATTTTTTTAATTTTTTTAATTTTTTTATTTTTTCATTTTTTCTTTTTAATTCTTGAATTATCAACTTAATTTTAAAATGAGTTAAATTAAGAGAGATCATTTGGAAGAATGCCCTATTTGAGATGGACTTTTTGTGCTCTTTAATTTTTCGCCTTTCAACACTTTAAGTAATAAAAACGAAGCTGAAAATACTCTTGATATTAAAAAAATGTAAGGCAAAGTTATGCTTACAAGAAAACTTGATAAATACGAATTTATGGACTATGGTAATAGAATTTGAGTGGTCAAACTTTCTTAGAGCAAGCGAAAATTCTACAAGCTTTCTCTGAAAAAATTAGCAGGTCATAAGTTATGCCTTACAAGACACAAGTTATTCATACGAACTCATGCTAAAGAGGCTAAGTTCTCTAAACCTTTACCAAACAAGGCAGAGTGTTCTAAACTTTTGCTTTGTGAAATTACACTACTAGAAAATATGAAGTTAACAATATATTTTGTGGGTAATTTTCGATTAATGTCGTCGCTAAGCTCTAGTTGATTAAATTTTCTTGCAATCCCTAGCTAAATGGGATTAGCATGGGATTTTTGGTCTTCCAACTACCACAAATTTTATTCGTTACTAGTTATTTGTTTTCTAGTAGGTTTAGTGTATGGGAAAATGAGAGTAAGAACACGTGGTAGATCGGTCTTGAATAAGGTATTGAGACCCGCAAGTGCCGTAGGTTAAGCCCGAATCTGTTGCCCTGGCACACAATGTATTCTTGTTTTATCTTTCAATGATGCGAAAAGGGGAAGAAGTATTGGTTATCGAGGGAACAAGTTGGAGCTTGTAAAGGGGAAGCTTGTGAGGTATGGGGTACGTGATGGGGAATTTGAGTAAGAATCGACGTGTGATGTCGGAGGGGACTGAGATAAATCCGTGTGGGGAATGTGATCATATGTTCATCGTCTGAAAATGAAGAAATTGATTAAACATAGACTTTGAAAGCGTCACGCCTGTGGCCCAGGAGTGATGGTGACACGTGGTGCCCAATTAGGACACAGGTTGCTAATTTCTTTTGAACTAAGCACATGCGGTGTACGGGGCGCTCAGCTTGTTTCGTGGAGATCGGCCAGGTATACTCAATTTGTCATCTGACTCGTAAATAGTCTATGGCATACTGTGCGTAACATCCATTAACGGTCGTACTCGTATAGGAAACCTAAGTAAATGAGAGCTGTATCTTGTCTAATTATCTCTAACTCGATATAATAAAGATGCGAATATCTATGTGTGGCAAGGTCACATTCTGCTTGAATGTGACCCTTTGACCAACACAATCAACAATGCTAAGCGACAAGCATACGCCTGTTGTAACGTAGGCACAACTAACCCTGGGGAGATATATATACACGATACATATTTATACATGAATGCGATAAAATGATCGGGACGGGGCCCAGGCCTACGCATCTTTGTACAACGAAAGAAAGGAAATAGACCTCTGGGCGTGTCTAACTCGGGATGTGGGTGATGACTGATGAAGTGGAAATTTGAAATCACGAGGGATCTAGGTTCCTCGTCTATGAGTACTGCCGAGCAAGTAATGCGGCGCCCCCAAACGAGGCGTCGTACCACTTTAGTGCAGGTATCCAAAGCAAACTAATCATATTGAATATAAATGACATAACTAGAAACTCTGAGCAGGTAGAAGATATTTGGGTATGCCGGGTGATAGAATGCGGAGCGAGAACTTGCATGCGAGAATAGGCGAGGAGAATGCATCGACGTGGCGATCTATAATACATTAGGTGACAAATAACATATGTATAAATATATATATATATAAGCGAGGACAAATACGAGCCTTAAAGCTAGGAAGGTGCCAGCCAACAAACAAATCTATATACTACTAGGGTCAAAACCATCAAATAATCCACTCCACTCGTGCACAACTACGAGGCACCTCATGGCCGCTGGGTCCTAAACCGGGCTATGATGTTACACCTAGTAGATTCCTAGACACGTAGATGGTCGATTCGCGTGTTGGTTAGCGTATTTAGAATGCCATACATGCTGAAAAAAGCCGGGAAAAATCGGACAAGCGCCAAGTCGCCCGTCGCAAGGCAAAAAATGTGACTTATAATCGCGTTCAAGATCGACATATCATTATTCCGGGAATCGACTTATAGGTCCGATTATTTTAAGCTCCTATCATGATGACAACGTGTCACGGAGGTGGTGCCTCACGCGTTAGCTCCGTGACACGTTGGCCTTGACCGGGCCCAAGTATATAAACCCCACTTCGGTTTAATTTGGTCATTATCCTTTTTAATTTCCGAAACGTGAAGGGCGAGAAGAGGGACGAAGGAGTGTTATATAATCGTTTGATTACGCGCCAAACGAAGTCTAATCTTAAATTAACCTCGAATGTGGTATTTAAACTGCAGGAAAGCATTCCTGAGTTTTGTTTGCATAGTGACCAAGTGGTGTCGAACTACGGGACAGGTAAGTGGGAATTGCTCCAAACTAGTGTCTATGTGCTCACTGTTTGTGAAGTGAATACTTCTCCGCCCACGGACTTCTTAAAAATAGCGAGTTTTCGACCGTCTTTTTCGATAGCTAAGTTTAGGCTATAATTATATCGAAATTGACGTAAGTCTTGAGTAAAGTTGTATTTAGCTCTGTCGACGTGTATGTGAATGCGGTTGGGAGAAATAGGCTAGTCTTGTGGGAGCCTCGTCCGACGGTCGGATAACTCGAGACTAAGAGTATGTGAAGTTGTTCTTCGGCAAGTTAGTAAGTCTTAGCGTTGTGAATCATATTAAACTCAGTATTTGAAACTCTCGGAGTTGAATGCGAGAATTGAGTAAATCCCAGTAAATTACGGTTTGCGTTGCTTAGTATCGTATTTTAGTCTGAAAGATAGAAAAGCATGCGCCAAAGGGCGAGTTAGCATTCCAGATTCAATATAGCCTATTGTATGATTAGCAAGCATGTTATAGAATAAAAAGAAACGAGATTTTCGAGAATAAAAGCTAGTAAAAGTAAAATCGAGATAGACGAGATAGTATTGTAGCTCTGAGACTAGCCACTCGGAACGGTTTTATGGCTACGGACTAGCACGTTCGGACGGATAGTATCCACGTACGAGATTAATATGATTAAAGAAAGATTCCAGGAATCGGTATGATCGGTAAAGAATCGGCTTAGTACGAAAGAGATCGAATAAGAAATCGGTTTGAGATAATCTTTTACGGTTATACATGCTTACTTTATTTATATGGCTATTTGCTTGTTGAGACTTGTTGTGGCGTGAGGACCCCTTTTGAGCGTCCTCGCCGCCACAGGTTAGTAATCGTGTCGCCCGAGGCGGGTGGGTTTTACGTCACTCAGGAGTGGCGTAACGTCCCAGCTTGGACGAAGATGGGATGAAACTTTCCCATGCTTGATCACGATCGACATTACGGTGTAGCCTCAGGTTCGAGATAGCCCGTTGAGTTTGTGTCAGGATCAGGACCACACATTCTTTTGTCACCTGAAGTCTTAGAACCTAGACATGAGTTATTTATATCGAGTCGAGGCAGGCCGAGACCGGGTGACCAGAGGGAGGAGCTCAGTGAGCGGATGAGTGGAGTGACTTATTTTGGTTTGACCGAGGTAGGGAGTATATAGATTGTTGCTTGCTTGGTGCCATCAGAAACATGGGGGTTCGTATTGGCTCTTGCTTGCTACTTGTATATCTATCTATGTGTTATATACTAGGCACTAGGCAATGAGGCCGTCGCGTTTACGGTACGCCTCCGCCTTATCGGTACGAAAGCACTTGATCCGGTTCATATCGGTTTATTCGATTCGGTTATCTCTTTGCCATACGGATTGCTAGTTATACTGTCTTTATTCAGTTCTTTTCGGTTATGTTATTTGTTCTTTGCATACCAGTGCAGTGATCTTGGCGCTGATGAGTGTGCATTACTACTGCAGGTACTCATGACGAGGAGGCGATCCTCGTGATTCCGATCGACTATTGAGTTGTCGGCTCACATCATCAGGAGTCGATTTCAGAGTGTAGCTCTTTTCCTTTTGAGATCTGGTATGGTGGTCGGGGCCTGTCCGTCATTTCTATTGTTACTCATAGAGGCTTGATTGTACTTATTTATCTCACAGTCGGTTGGGGCAGTCGTGTGAGCCGTGCGATTGTATAGTTGTTTAGTATCTGTTTTTATGATTGGCGTGTGAGGCCGTAGTTTGATAGTAGTAGTGGTGACCTTCTTGGTCACGTAGCTTTTCGGTTGTTTATAGTTAAGTTTGAATATGCAGTTGGAAATTTGTTATTCGAGGTTCGGGTGGCTATAGGCCCGGATGGCAGGAGAACGTGTTTACGGCCGCTATATAGCCCTTTGTTTCCGGGAACCTGAGATAGAGCTAGCCGGGCACCGAGATGTGCCTCGGCCCGCCTGGTTAGTAGTCCGGTTAAGTGCAAGGCACCGGGTGCCCAGTCATACCCCCAATGGGCGTGACATATGACCTCTAATATAAATAGCTGTAGTAAGGCCCACTGAGGACTCACATGCTAAGCGCCAGCGTAGCGTATGCGTATGCACATGTCATTCCACTGGCGCAAGCCAGCACTTAGCAGGATAAGCAACTCTTTAGCATGTTGTCGGCTGATGGGGAATGCTCCATCTCGTCTTAATCTATTATGGGACGGCATGCCCGCTCGCTTGGAGTGGCGTCCCACCCTCGGTGGGTCGACACGATTACCAACCCGGGGCGGCGAGTAGGGGTGGGCGTTCGGTGTATTCGGTTCGGTTTTTTCAAATTTAGAGTTCGGTTTTTTCGGTTTCGGTTATGGAAAAGGAACACCAAACACCGAACCGTTTTAATTCGGTTCGGTTCGGGTTTTTTTAATTCGGTTCGGTTTATTTATTTCGATTATTCGATTTTTATTTCTCACTCTAAATCTAATACATGATTATTAGATTGATTTGGAAGTGGAAGGTACTGCAATTTGCGGCCCTCACGAATTCACACGGCCGGATGAGGCGGAGTCTGGTCTTGGTGGCGGTGAGGAAGTTACACAGACTATTTGCCATTGCTTAGGGGTATTTGTGAGGCTGATGAGGAGAGTCGACGTCGACGGAAATGCGACAGCCGGGTCGGCCGACGGAACGGGAAGTGAGCTGGAGGCGGTGGGGAAGGCTGGAAGAGGAACTGCCGTACGCGGTGCGGGTGCCGTCTTTGCCCGTCTTGTGAGTCGCTATTTATCGCTGATGACGATTGGCGGCGAAGGTCGGCGAGCAACTGTGTTGTGTGTGTGCGGTATCTGAAACTTGATCTTCAAAAGAGTAAAGCGTTAGTAGTTACTAGTTCTTACGACTTACTAGTTAGTAGTTAGGTTAGAAGTTTTTAAATTTTAATTAATTTAATTTGAAATTTAGAAATTTTATGAATAGGGTATTCAAATAATTTTAATATAATTTCGGTTATTCGGTTTAGCAGCCGGTGGCTTAAGTAACCGAAAAAACCAAAAATCGATTCTGTATTTATAAAAAAAAAACCGAAACCGAACACAAACAAGTCTCAACAATCAATAATCACATATAGCAAACATGTTTGACCTGAAAACATATCTGTGTGTATTTCTCATTACCGAATTCTTTTAAATGTTATCTTGATTCTACTTGCTGAATTATACGTATCGTATCATGCATTTGTTTGTTTATCTTGTATACGAGATATAAATGCCATTATCTTGATGCACAGGATATTATGGCATGCAGTATTACTTTACTAACTTTTATTCCGAACATATATCATAATATTATAAACATGCTTGCTAAATTCAAAAACACGCTTCTTCAGCGTGCTAGACTCAATTCTGACTTCGAATTCTTTCTTCTATATTTCACGCTATCTCTTTTGTCTTCGGATTACCTTTGCAGAAGGAATTGGCTTTACATACGCCGGCAGTTTCGGAGCTAGCTAGCGTGGATTCGTCCGGTGCTTTTGCTATTCTCCCAAGCTGAATTTCATATATCAATTAGAACTAAATACACTAATATTTCGGAAGAAAACATCACTTTCGATATATATAGCCCAAACTTTGGCTTATCGAAAAACGGTCGAAAACTCGTTATTTCTTGAAAGTCAGGAAGGTAGAAATACTCATTTTAAGAAATTTAGGAGTATAGTGACACTAATTTGGAGCAATTCCACTTACCTTAGCTCATTGTACGACGATTCGTCACGGAATTCACGAAACTAAACTAGTAGAATGCTCTACCTTTCATCTTGGTATGAGATTAATTCGAGTTTGGAAATAAAATCAAAAGTGACTTAAATTCACGGCACATCAAAACCATCAACTTTGAAATTTCAAAAATATCTTTAAAAAAAATAAAAAATTTAATATTAAAACCGAAGTTGAGACCTATAAGTCACACTCGTGGAATCACGATTTATAAGTCAATTCTTTGAGGTATCGTTATAGGTAGCTCAGAATGCGATTTATAAGTCGCGTTACGCGATGCGATTTATAAGTCGCACTTAATGGAATGCGATTTATAAGTGGCATTCACGGAATACGATATAAGTCGCTTGTGGCCTTGCGACGCGCCGACTTGTGACTTGTCCAGGTCTTTCCGGGCCTTTTCTAGCATATATGGCATTCTAAAACTCTTAACCAACATGCGAATAGGCCATCTACATGTCAGAATTTACGGGGTGTAACGAGTCATTATGCGCTTATTTGATGATTTGACAAACGTACTAAGGAGTCGGGTTTCCTATATTCCAAGTCAACAAATGCAATTTGTAAAAACAACTTTTTCTGAAGTTGCCTAACACAATGGCGACCCATTGCGACCTTTATCCTTGGACCAATGAACAAGATATTCTACTTCTCCACTCTTACTCTCATATACTTGGAACAAGACAACATAAACATGCACCTTTTGCAAAATAGAAAATAGGTCTTATCTTTCCATCTGCAAAACCAGGTTCCTCGAAGACAAAGCAATAACACTCTGAGGTGGATTCGTAGCAAAGGTCAGTGTTTGTATTCTAGTCTTTTGTTAAGTCTTTATCTATTAATTATTATTTATATTGTAAACCTAGTCCTCTTTTCGGAGGCATTTGTAGGTCATTTAAGTTTGTAATCATATCTTTTCGACGAGGGCTATAGTTATTTTCTTTGCAATAGTGTTATTGCAAAGGACTTACAATAGATGTATTGTAAGGGAAATGGATTAATTGTTTAATTCTAGGTTCAATAGTTTGTAATCTAAAACATTGCCCATTTGTTAGTGGAGTTTGAAAATTATTGCTAGTATAAAGTCGTGGTTTTTTCTGTTTAGGTAAAGAGATTTTACATAAACATTGTGCGTTCTTTATTTTACGCTCTTTTTTGTGGAACTATGTGAAGAACCTGGTTTATGCTCACCTCCTCTCTTGAAAAGGGATTCAAACATTTATCCTCTCTGTAAACATAGACAACACATCCAAGCACTTTTCCTTACTTTGTATTGAATTAGTTTAAGTTATTTAAGTTGTTGCTCTCGAGCCAAATGCCAAGGCCTCAGTATGCGCATTTACATCGGAAGCGCTCAGATTGTTCTCTTTACCTTATCTCATTATTTTGCGCTTTCTTTACTTGTTTTCATTACGTACTATTAACCAAGCTGCTAGTAATATCGAATCTAAAACAAGATTGAATCGTAATCCCGTGTTCTTGCACTAAAAAATTATTATTTTCCACTGATTTCTCATTGAAAAATGTTAGTGACTATTTTCACTAATTATCGATGGAAAAAATTAATTGTTTTCACATGAAAAAATCATAGAATTTTCCACTATTTCGGTGGAGGCTCCATTTTAGTAACGTACGTTTTTTTAATGAGCAAGTTAGGCGGAAAATAAATGGGAAAATCATGTCTTATATCACAAATTTTCGTGAGTTGCGAGTGGGAAAAATACCACATTTACAGTAGTATTGACCCCATATAAATTCATTGTACGATTTAAGGATAAACATTTAGGTTATAGTTAAGGGTACTTTGACCCATAAATTTTCACTAAATGAGAGGTAAAAACAAAAATTAAAGACCATCAATTTGATGGACAAAAATTAATAAACAACTCGAAATAGGAAATTCGTGAAATAACTAATTAAGAGCGCATTAAAGTGGAATGAATTAATAGAATAAACAGGTCATTAACTCATTCAATCTAAACGAGTTGAATAATTCATGATTTATAATTTTATAGGTAGATTTTACCACTCCTATATCTTTTTATTTTTATTTATATTTTCATATATCTTTTCTAAACGTTTTATTTCCTCCATTTCACTTTTCTTTTAACTGCGTGAAATGTCCTTTTCCTGTGACTCTTTCTAATAAAATGTATGGAACATTTGTAGTTTAATTTCAAACCCATGTCTCCAACATGTAAAACATTGTAGTGAAAAACAAAAGACAGAAAAAGAGAAGAATTGTTAGAGACATTGTATGTATCTTTATAGCACTAATTAAGTGTCCCGACCAAGTACATTTTTTTCTCCCACTAGTTGTCTTAACTTATTTTGAAAAAATTAAAAAAACTAAAAAAAATAAAAAAAATAAAACATTAAAAAGAAAAAGAATGTTTTCCATTACTATCTTTTCTTAAAAAATAATTTAATATTTGAGCCTTGAAATAAATGATTAAAGTTGAAAGATTCTTAAATTCAAAGCGTACATGGAAAAAATTAAAAACACATTTTTTTTAAGCGTTGGAGGAATTTTGCAAATAGTACTAATGTATTATGAATATATATGAAATAAACTAAGAAAATTATTCGATTTCTTTCAAAACCAAATATTGTATAACATTATTCCAGAACAGTCCAAACATTGACATGATGTTTGTTTGAATTTTGCAGAGCTCTTTTATTTAATGTTTGAATTTTTGTAAAAGTGGAGTTTACAAGTTTAGTGTTTGAGATATTGGAAAAATAGGCATTTAGTTGAATTTATTTTGTAGCTGAGCAACATAATATATATATATATATATATATATATATATATATATATATATATAAAATTTTCAATTGAATTTTGCTATTGGATTGTTGATTTAATGTTTTACTTAGTATTTATTAACTTTATTTAAATATTTAAAAGACAAAATAATTATCAAGATTGTATGTATATACGTGAGTGTGACAAAAGACAATGAAGAAATAAAAACTGTTATTCTAATAATTAGTTTAAACATGGGAATAATATTAATTGCAAAAACAATTCTTCATAAGACAATAACGATCATCGATATGACATGAAAATTATTTAAAACGTATATATTGTGTGCCTGAATATTTTTGTAATTAGATTTTATTAAAATTTTATATATAATATATAAAGTTTTCTGATAACACATTTCAATTCCCTTATTTATTTTTAGGCTACAACGCTAAACTTTTAGAATATACTTTTATATTCTTCTCAACTCATTACTCAATTTTAGCAAAAAAAAATATATACTTTTTCTTATTCATCTCTCTCTTTAATATTATATTTTATTCTTCTCTCTTTTTAATATTATATTTTTATTCTTATTTCATTCATTAAATTTTATTAATTCATAAAATAAATTGTTTCTCTTTTTTTTCTAAATAATAAAAAAAACAACCAACAAAAGAAAAAACATAAAAAAAATAAAAAAAATAAAAAAAATAAAATAAATTATATATTTTTAAATATTTGATATTTATTAGAGGTAAGTAGATAAAAATATATTATACATAATGTGAAAATTGAATAAAGTGAAATCGGTGATGAAATACAATTAAATAAAATTATATCATGGCAATATTTATTTTAATTTCGAATAGCTTTCAACTTTCAAGATTGCTACATTGCTCCCATAAATGCTCTATTAATGCATTATTAATGCATTACGAAGTTCAAAATGAGCATCTTTATCCTTAATTTTTTTATGTCTAGCTAAAAAATTTCAAATCAACAATTTTCATCTTGCTATTTATTGTTGGAATTGGACCTTAGAATTATCTTGAATTCATGCATAAAGGTCACGCTCATTCTCAATTATCATGTTACGCATTATAATACATGTAGTTATTATATCATGTAGCACTTCTTTTCTCCAAAAACGTGACGGTCTGCGATAATTGCAAAACTCGGAATGCACGTTTAACATCTTTACACACATTTATTTTGTGGTGATTATATTTTTATACAATTATAAATTATAATAAAATTAACTTACATTTTAATTAAAAATATTATATACAGAAATTAATTTATAAAAAACTATACATAAATTTAAATTTAAATTAATATAATAAAAAATATTAAAAAACGAGCCCAATGTGGGAAACGTAATGATCTTTAAACTACGTTATTTTTAAATTAAAAGTGTTAATTATTAGAAATAATGATATTATATTCAGCTCAAAATTAGAGTTGATGAATTTTACTTATACACAACTCATATTTAACACTAAATTGAGAGTTTAGAATTGAAAATAAGGTGGGCGGAGCACAAAACACAAATAGAGATGGATGGGAGATATAAAAATAAAACCTTTAAATAAATATAATAATAATGCTGAAATAAATTTTGCTTATAAAACTAATAACTTTGAATAGCTCTTTCTTATTCTCCACTCAGCTTGAAAGTCGAAGACTTCTTTAAAATTCAAAACTAAAACTTGATCATTTTATTTTATTGGAATCCAAACTAGTGTTGATAAAAAAAGTGTAATTCCCTCTACTACAGTGGAGTGTGCCACGTGATCTAGGGTCTCTGTTCAGGTATTTTTCTTACAAATTAGTATGTATTAGATGACACTGTACATGGAAGAATACAATTGGCTCATATAGATAGGCGTCAAATAATCCATATTGAGGGGATGTGGTTCTTTTTTTTTCAACTAGATATTGTTAATTTTCTATATTTCCTCTCAATTTGAATAAACTGAAGTGATAGTAGAGCCCTCCATCTTACTATCAGAAGGTCGGAGTTAGCTGATCATACTATCTGAGTAATACAGAAATGGCTACCATCAGTGCCTGCAACTCTTCAGTGGCACGCGCCGCCTCGTGCAAAAGGGATCTGTATCCCGCCCCCTCATCTATTCTTTGTATGTTCATTTTCTAGTTTAATTCTTGAGTATTGAAATATAATTTTGAATTATGGTATGTAAGCCATAGATATGATAATGTTAACAGCAGTTGTCGTGTCTATTGCATAAATTGGGCATTAGTTGGTCACAATTCTCAATCTTACTAAGTTGAAGGCTTGTGTAATTCGATTACTCAAAGTAAATTCGTTCTTAAGCATATGTCTAACATTCATCGGTTAGGGTTAGAGAAGGGTATTGAGTTCACACATACATCAATTTGGAAAGGTATTATTAATCTCTATATGTGGTGTTTGACAATTTTCACCTATTTAACTAACTTTTGGACTTAGATTAAATGAAAGGTTCGTGAGCATGTGTTCTTATCGGAGACTAACTGAAAATCAATATATTTTTATATATACCATAGCTATATACATATAAATTCCCCCTACAAATTACTCCCTCTGTTTCATTTATTTATTACACTTTTCGTTTTCTGAGATTCAAACTATACAAACTTCCATTCAATAATTTTAAAAATTATAATTAAAAATTAACAACTTTTAAAGAAAAAAAAATATCTTGGCTTATAATAATATTTTCGTATAATTATTGAATATTTAGCTCCCAATTGAATTTTACATTTGTAAAGAAGTCATTAGAAGTTAGAAATATTGAAGTTTAAATAACAGATCTGCGTGTGCTCATGATTCAGGATTGCCATCAATGAGCAAGGTTGGAAAGGTGAGATGCTCAATGGAGGAAAAGCCAAAGGGCGAATCAAAGTTGGGAATGGGAGAGTCATTGATGGCAGCAGCAGTAGCAGCAAGCATGTCAAACCCGGCAGCAATGGCTCTGGTGGATGAGAGAATGAGCACAGAGGGAACCGGTCTGCCATTTGGGCTCAGCAACAGCCTTCATGGTTGGATCTTTTAGGTGTCTTTGCTTTGATTTGGTCTCTACCGTCTACACTTCTGGCCTTGATGAGGATGAAGAATCCTGGAATGTCTCTTTAAGCTAGCTTTAATTAATTATTACCTATACCTTTTTTTATTATTATTATTATTATTTTGTGATACTATAATCAACTTTACTACTTCTTTTGATGTTGTACCTCTCCACTCTCCTCAATTGAAGTATTCTATTTTTCTTTTCTCCTTTCTACCTCTCCGTGGATATCCTTAAACTTTGCTTGATCTTTCAATGTGTACATAGAAAAAATTAAAACCACAATTTGCTTTTTTAAATTATTGGAGGAATTTTTGCAATTAGTACTTATGTATTATGAATATATATGAAACAACTAAGAAAGTTATAAAGACGATTCAAGGTGGTAAGCTCTTTTATAAAAACATTAATGCTTAGTTTCCTTTGTCAAACTTAAACTATAAGCCTACATTATCTTCACAGCATTGAGCATTGTATTGAATAGTTGAAATATCATTATATTTAATCAAACATTTTGAATCCCATTGACATATTAGATGACATGAAACATGGAAAGAATACAATTGGCTCTGAGATAGGAGCAATCCAAATAATCCATGTTGGGTGTGGTTATGTTTTTAAAACTTTTTCTAATGAAAATTAAACATAACCTCAGAATGCACAATTTAAATCTTAATTCAACATTAGAAATTTAAATAATTAAGATTAAAAAATATAAAAAAATTATTTTTTTATTTAAATTATAAAAAGAATAGAGATCTCATTTCCTCTTAAGTGGTCATTTGTAACTATTTTGCAATTGCCACCAAAAATGAAATATACTGTGTACGCAATTAGTCATTATTAATATATTTTTGATACTAAATGACACGGGCCCGTTTGGCTGGGCGGGATTAAATATATGACAGAATTGATGATCGTAATTATCGTTGTCAGCCTGAATAATATACGGCCCTGCGAGAGCGTATTACATTAGGGTAAATCGCTGATATGAAATATACAGATGAAATTTGAAGTTTTGTTTATGGCAATCACGATTTGAAATTTTTAAGTTGTAATTTTTATACTTGAGCAGCAGAACACATAAGTTGTAAAGCTATTGATGCCAAGTGCTTGCACTCTGATGTTTATAAAATGAAGTAAAGTTTATAATAAAATATAATACATATCTTGAATCATTCTATAAAAAAAATACAACTAGATAATGAGAACTTATAGTTTTAATAAAAAATAAAATTAAACGTAGGTTGTAGTATATTCTTTCTTTAATATAGTGCCATACTTAGTATGGTGAAGGTTGACAAGCTATTTATATGCTGATATAATAATTGGCAAAGATTGTTTCTTATTTAATAAGCGATTATAAATATAGTTGGTATATATAAAATGGTGGGCTATTTTTATAAAATATAAGCTTGTGGGTTAAATTTTGCGTTTGAAAAATCTCAAATCAAGCTTTTTGGAGAATTTGGGATTTAATCTGCGCGATTTGAAATTATGAAATAAAATTATATGTGAATGGTTGTTTAAGCAATTTTGAATGGCAACATCGAAATTACGTATGGCATCGGCTGATTTTTTTTCTAAAAGAATCTCGAAGCAACATCAGTAATGGATTCGAAGTTTTAGATATGAATTTTCGGAAATTAAATTATTTTTGCTCATATTTGGTTATGAATTAAAAAATTTATTAAAAAATTATAAAACATTTTATTATATTCTCAGTAATTTTAAACTATTATACAATCTAAAATTTAAAATTTAAAATTCAGGAAACGTTGCACGCGATATTGTAGCGAGGCCTTACGAAGCTACCTTGATCGAAAAGTGCAAAGCATCCCGATTGCACGTACGTACTTAGGAGCAGAGTTTAATAGATATTGTCGGTGAATATATTATAAATTATTATTAAAATTAAATTAATAATAAATAAAGTAAAATTTAAGTTGAAATATGGATATCTCTTTTTTCTAGTAAATTCAAATTCACTACGCATAGCTTCATTGATTCAACAAGTGCTGTGGACAAATTGGCTAGGAATATATTAATTTCAGACAAATTATATGATTGAAGCGATTCGGATTAGTTGAAGAGTTTAAAAATTTCAATCCTAAAATACATTTCCGCAGCATAAAAATTGTCTCTTTTTGTTGTAAAGATTATTTGTTGTTTAAAAGCTATTTTTTAAGCTCATTTTCTTTCACTATACTAACTCAAAATACACAAGAATATTTTTCTCACTTCTCATCTTCCTCTTCTTTTTACATGCATCAATACAAGGAAGAAAACATATTTTATGTAGATTGCTATGATTTTTACACAAATAAATTTCAAGAATGTAGAGTTAATTAAGATGTAATGAGATAATTAGTAGGGAGATAAATGATTAATAATTACATGTTTTACACAAAATAATGACCTGTAATTTATTTTTCTTTTTATGCTCACTAATTATTACAAATTTTTAATATTCAAATATTAACACCGCACTTCCAAATATAAGTGGCAAACAAGCAAATCAAGTCGGATATATACAGTTATTAAATGAACTAAAGTCATTAATTCCTTATATTTAACACAATTTAAAAATAAATAAATTACTCAACAAATTATAAAATTATTTAAAAATTATTGGATTTATGAATTACTTAATATAGAACTTAACGAAACAAATTGCTGAATGTTGCCGAGTCCTGCCTGAGTCTCTTCCACGGTTAACATACCTCTCTGATTCTGATTGACCAAAGCACTCATCAGTCAAAAGGAAATCCATGTATACACAATTACTGACTTAATCCATCTAAGAAGATGCCATTTTCAATCACACATTTACAACCAATTATGTCTCCATCAATCTTGTTTCTCTGAAGAAGATAAAAATAAATTGCTCGTGCTACATGCAGCTTTTCTCTTTTCTTTTTCATTTCAGCAAGACAACGAAGAGTGACGCACTACTTATTCAGGACTGTAAATACTCAACAGAGCGTTGAATTGAACAGTTATTAACACCATTGCTGAACGAACAATTACGCCTGGTGTCTTCTAAAATTGTTCCATTTGATTTTTAGTTCTGTTTAATAATTTATTTATAAATAGTTTGGATTTAAAATTTTAGGAAAATTTACGATATCCATTATAAGTATAAGTTTTGTAATGCTTGATTAATTGATTAGATTTATCTTGAAATGTCGCTGATCATTTATTTCTGGGTAAGTTAGGCTTGTCATGATGTAGCGAATGCAATTACGGTTTTGCCTGAAGGTGAGCATGCAATTGACTGAGAGTTCATTATATTTATTAAATTCTGCATGGAATAATATTATACTCCACTTGTTCTATTTTACATCCTATTGTTATATTCTAAAAATGATTGTTTAATGTTTTTGGATTTCAAAATTAAGAAAAATAATTAATCATGTTTTTTAATTCTGCCATTGATGTACCAAGTCATTCTAAAGGTAACGATTATTGTGTGTTTTAAAATTAATGTTATAAATGGTCAATTATCTTATTAACTTTTCAATAATTATTAAATCACTCAGAAGCAAATAAACAGATGAAAAAGTATTTCATTATCGGATATTATAAAACATTATAATACTAAAGAATTTAATACGATATTTATTTAAAATTTAAAATTGCTGAAATAAAATACATATTCAAATATGTAATTATTATGTTTTTGTAAATTTTATATATAAAATTAATAATATTTTTATATATAAATTTTTATTATTATTATTCATTTATAACTCTACGGAGCTATCAAACTACACCATTACCGATATAGTAATAAAGTCTAAGGCTAATCTGCTGAATATATTTGGCATTTAGCATACTGTGTAGGATGATCCATGTATCAGGGGTTTTGCGGTTTAGACGTCTCATGTTGTGAGTGTGTAGCACATTTACATCTGATCAGAGACGAAAGGAGTGTGTGTGTGTGTTTGTGAGTCAAAGTTTTTAATATTTTTGGTCCAAGTGACTGACACCACCCTCGTTCTTGAAATGTGGCGACTTCAAACAAAGGACTATTCTGCAACTTATTATATATGGGAGGAATATCCTCCTCACCTCTCTGGCCTTTGACCAAATTTTTATTTTTCTAGTACAGCAGGAGAAAAAGAAGATGAAACCAGCTAATATTGTGATGTAATTTAATTTGAATCTTAAAATTTAAATTTAAAAATTTTTTATTTTTATTCTTGAACTCGTTATTGAATTTTAATGTTTGAAATTCTTTTTGATTTGATATTTATTTTATAATTCTATTAAATATTTATTAAATAAAATAATATATTATTTTTAAAAAAAATATTAAATAAATTAAGATAAAAGAATAAAAAGTGTGAATAGATTGAAAAGAAATGAAATACATGCAAATTCCTTAATAATTAAAGTTAGAGCCTCATGTGTTAAAAAGTAAATTACTTATTAGAAATTGATTTTGTTTTCTAATAATAATAAGATAAACAAAGTTGCTAAAAATATGATTAAAAGTACATTCTCACATTGTAGTACTTTGAAAAATCTTTTGCGAAAAAGTCTGAAGTATCAAACAAATTGCTTGCGGCTACAATTGAATTTGCTTTGAATCATTTGACCGTGCTTTAATATTATTATTTTTTTAGAATTTTTAATTTTATGGTTTTTTTTTTGTTTTAAAAATATTTTTAATTTTTTTATCTTTTTTGATTTTTTTAATATTTTTAATTTTTGAAAATTTTAATTTATAGTGTTTTTTTTTATTTTTTTACATTATATATTTTTAAAAAATTAATAGAATTATATTAGTCAAATTACCATCTCTATTAATTTTTTCTTAAAAAAACTGTTTTCAAAAATTAAAAATATTAAAAAAATCAAAAAAGATAAAAAAATTAAAAAAATTAAAAAAATTAAAAAAATTAAAAAAATTAAAAAAATTAAAAAAATTAATTATGAAATTAAAAAAGAATATATATATTATAAAATATTGTAATTAAACTTCATTTATATAATATATTTCATTATATAATAAACAATTTCATAAAATTTATTTTCTTAATTTTTGTATCTATAATAGCATTCTAGCATAGCTAACGTTTGGTGTTGGGCATGTAGTCTGATGCTATAAATTACCATATGCTGTGTCTTTCGAATATTGTGTTATGATATTTTGTAAGAAATATATAATGCTTAAAAATAAATATTATTATTTTTGTATTTTTAATTTTTTAATTAGAATTTTCGAATTTGAATTAAATTCTAAATTTCAATTACGAATATATAAAAGTTTTTATTAAAATAACATCCACCGGTTATGGCCGTAACTTCTGAGAATAGGATGTGATTATTTACTTTTTTATATTCATACTTTTTAAATGTTTTAATTCGTAATTGAATTAAATACATTAATTCTTAGCAGTCACCAAAATTATTAAATAGTTTTAAGTTTAACATTTGCATAACGTAGAAATAAGATATAAATTACGTATCAATATACATATATATAATAACACCTTACTATAAAAGTCATAGAATTTTAAGATAAATGCTATCATTATAATAAGATTTAAGTACATAACGTGATTGGTCAATTTGGATATTATAAAAACTAATAGGATTGAAAATACTATAAAAATTATAGGAGAATACTCTCCTTCTAAATCGCTACTCTCTTATAATAATTATATTGTGAATATTACTATGTCGTTATGGAGAAGTATTTAATCTATGAAACTTTATAATCTTTTCTGAAAGATCTAAATATAGAAAGATATATAAAATCAATTATGATAATTTCTTTATTTTTCTTTTAAGAAAAAATTAAATATGATAATAAAATTAGAAATGATTAGATAGAATATGAAGCAGTTTTAATTTATCGAGATATAATCTAAATAAAATATTCGTGGAGATTCTTAGAGATAGGATAGAAAGTTGGTAGATAGTTGAGGTTGTCTTATTTTTGATAGAGTGGCTAACGGCGTTATAGTCTGAAGCATCATATTTATCGTAGTGTTTGTCGTATCATTGCTTGTTTACGTTGCTTTTGTTATCTTTTATCAAAATTTATTTCATTATATTTAGTGTTAGCACTATTTAAAATTGTTGATGTTACCGTTCCTTGCCTTCATATTTTGCACTACTTTTCTATTAGTTACCGTATTTCCTTTACCGTTATTTCATTTATTTGCTACTTTAATTTATTGTGTTTGAGCCATAATTTTTTAAAAAATAATTTTATTTTAATAAAAATAAAATAAAATTTATATATGTTACTTTCTCCTAATTTCAATTTGTGAGATGAGATTTTAGACGTTGTCTAGGAAAATCAATAAAGCCCAGAGGCCAAGTGATCACTTGGCAGTGTAAAATTCAACCAGCTTTCAACATTTCTAATTCCCTTTTCCTACGTCTCTACTTAAAATTACTACTTTAATATAGGTAATATTACAATTAGGAGAAATTATTTTTATAATTTTTTAGATTATAATTTTTAATAAATATAAAAAAATTAAAAAAATTAAAAAAATTAAAAATATTTTTAAGAAATTTTTAAAAATAAAACATAAAATCAAATAATCTCATTTCCTTTTTGCGATTAATACAGATCAAGAATCAAAATTATATTTTTATTACGTGGAAAATATAAAAGAAACACACTATATATACTTGTACAAAATCGTTAATACTACTAATTTATAAAGCAAATATAGGAAAGATATTAAATAATTTGTGCTCTTTCATGATCATTAATTAAATTAGTCGCACATATGCATGATACGAACAAGTGTTCACTTTAATCTTACTGATTAATAATCATTGATGTTAATGCTGTTGATACGACCTTAATGATTTACAGTTAAAAAAACAAATTTAAAGTTGCTTCAATTACCTACAGATCAAATTTTTTTTAAGCGAAATGGTCCCTACTTACATCTTAGCCATTAACTTAACGAGGGGGCAAATTATAAAGTTTGAGAGCCCAAGAAGAATATATTGCAAAATGTGCTTATTATTGTTATTATTTTCTCTTTTACAAAATTACTTTTGCTCTTTTTTTTTTTTTTTTTTTTTTATATTGAAATTCTGATTAATTTCAAATGGCATATTACCAGGGCTCATTCTTGAGGAATAGCATTTCTAATAAAATATTTTAGAAAGCTTAAATTCAAAATATCTTATTAAAGATTATGAGAAATCTTAGGTGCATCATAATCTATATTTGTACTTTTTCTCTTTTCATTCATTTTTTATATTTTCTGCAAATAATTTATGTGGCTTCGTTTTTCTTTTTATTAAATTTAAAAAGAATGGCGTATTTTTATGTTAGTAATAATTTAATTTTAAAATGGCGAATTTGTCGATTAGGTAGTGTATTGGTAATTTATGAAAAAACTTAATAAAATTAAAAGAACAAGGAGGGGGATATATATTGAGGGCCTGTAAGTGTGGAAAACAAAAAGAGATGTTAATAATTGTATTTGCCTAATATGAGGAAGCAAAGTTTTGCTTGGGATTCCAGTTGAGTAGTATAATGTGACAAGTGATGTTTTTGTTCCTTTGATTTGTGGGATTATTGAGATATTGTTTTTGGACCACAAATGTGCATCGTTTCATTTGGTCTGGCAACTGGCAACAATATTTGGCAAATCAATACTTTACTATATATGTAGTTGATTAGTTTTATTGATTAACCTAGAAACTAATGTGGTCGGTGGATGCCAGATACTTAACTTTAATCATCTACAATCGTATGTCCTTGAGATGAGTTATGTAATTATTAAATTTTATATAAATAATATTATATTTGATAGTTAATTAGAAGATTAATTTTTATGTATAAAATTAATATAGTTTAATTTAGCGATTTAAAAATGCAAGCGAAATTAGTGCGTGTATAAGTTATAAGAGCATATTATTTTATGTAGGATAGAAGGTGGAATAACTAAACCCTTCATAATCAATCTCTGCATGAAATAATTATCATGCGAATTTATAAACCATTAGTGCGTATATAATATCATGCGTAAACTAATAATTTCCAAAGCAATGATGATTAAACATAAACCTTATTACCGCAAATTTCGTATGCGGGTGTGGTAGATAAATTCGTATAATTTCATGACGGATTTGTGATAATTTTGGGACAGATTTCATTAATGTGAATAAAGATTTTGATGATTCACCGCAATTCAATTACAAAATTTGTGATGAAAATTGTGATTTGTCTGAATTTGTACAAATTTGTGATACACTTGTGATTTTGTGACGGAAAGAAGGCTCCGTCACAATTTTAAACAAAGCAAAATTTAATTAAATTGTTTAAATTTCGTGACGGAAATATCATGTCATATCAATTAGTAACAAAATTGTAACGGCATATCTATTTTAATCCATTATTACTTATGACGAATTTAATTTTTTTAGTACGATCAAATGTTTTGCTGATCGATTAATTGGCAAAATTCGTCTCTTAAGACAGATAATTCTTATCAAATCTATTACAAATATTTGTCATTCTCCGTTACAATTTTTTTTTTTTTTTTTTTGTAAGGATAGAATATTGCATCTTATAAATGCAGGTAATAATAAGTTATAAACCTTGTCCTCCGTATATTAGAGATAACAAGATTTTTTATTTAATTGTTTCATTATCCAATTTTAATTTATTTTTACATATATCTATTAAATTATCAGCATAAATACTTGGTTGCATCGTATTTTTATTTTTATCTTTTTGCTATTAATATAACTACAAAATAAATATTTATTCAAAATAACACATTTATAATAAATTTTTTAATTTGATACAAATTTATCAAAAACATACTCAAAAAAAATTAAATTTTATAAATTTAATACTTAAAATTCTTAATATTGAATTTATATTATATAAAAAAAACTAAACAATTAAATAAAGAACTTAAGGAGTTGAAGAAAAAAAAGTGAAATTTATAATTTTATATTAAAATATTAAATTCACCTAAATTTAATATCGATACGTTACATCCTGTCTCTGAAATCTAAAGTGCTATTAGTAAAATTTGTGGGCAAAAAATAGAGATGATGGGGAATGATGAAGAGGATAGAGGGGAAAGGGGAAAGGCGCACGTGAAGTGAAGTGGTCCAAATCACTGCGAGTAATGATGAAGTGGGTGGGGGACAGATACACAACTACACAAAGACAAATAGTATAATATAATAAAAGAGGCGTTTTCTATTATTCCCGTTATTAATTTAATTTATTTTATTTTTAATTTAATATAAATATTTTAAAAATAATATATTTAAATTTTATATTATTAAATTTAATTTATAATTTTATATGTAATTATATAATTTCAATTGAATCATTTGGTGTTATATCAAATAAAAAATTAAATTAAAGAATTTAAAAACTATTTATTTTAAAATAAATTAAAGTGAAACAGGAGAATTTATTATTAATGGAGGCCACCCGTGCGCCCCTTTCCAACTTTGTTTCGTTAAAAGGAAAGGTTAGAATATAAAGAGCTTTCCTTTCCCTTAATCTGGATTCTCAACCCTTTTCTATTACTCTCCATTTTTTACTTTCTAATCCTTCCAATTGTCCCTTTCTCTTTTCTCTTTCTTTCCTTATCCCTCCCCCTTTGTTTCCTCATAAGAAGTCAACTTCTTGGATACTACAAACTAAAATAAAAAGAAAAAGTAATTTGTTTAATTATTAATAAATTAATTAGATTTTACTAGTCTAGTTAATTTAGATTTGCACAATATAAAATTCAAAGGAATATATTCTCTATTCAAAATTTACTAATTTCAAGATTCGAACTTGAATTATCTAATTGGAGAGCGGAAGAATTCATTCATCACATTATTATTTATTGATTAATACATGCATGCATATATATATATATATTACTATTTTTATTAAGGATATTTTCCTCCCTTGAGCCTTGCGTGAGCAGAAATGTTTGTGTATTGAATTGCTTGATTATTAGAAGAGAGCTTTGGAGCAATGATAAAGTTAAGAGTTTGTGTCGTGGATCGATCGTTTGATACTTGTGTCGATTCTGGCTATTTAAATTGCAGCCCTTGAGGTTCATGTCTTCTCTTTAGACACTTCGCCCAGACGAAATATTTAGATCTGCCTTGATTACCTTTATTTTAAAAAGAATAGGTTATTAAAAATAAGAAAAAAATACACAAATAATTATAATTTGTGCTACATTATGAATTTAAAGGTTTTTCACGCAGCAAGATCTGGCTGGCGTTATGAAAAATTATAATGGTACATGACGTATACCATCTTAGGTATATTGATATCTTTGTGATGGTATAAATGCATGATTAATGAGTGTATTCTTGGGGCTAGCTCGTTAAAATTGTCTGTAATGATATGTTTTGAAGGATTGAGGTGCCTTGCGTACTACATGTCTGAAAAATCTGCCGGGGCTGGCGCCGTATTCGGTGTCTGTATGATATGGATATACTATCGTAGTATCGCCCAGAAAAATTGCGAGATGAAGTATTTTCTTGTAATTAATTAGAAGTATGAAAGTAAAGGTAGCGGAAATGAAAATAATTTTCTACTATTAGACAATTATGTAAGTTTCATACAAATAATTGTAGTTTTAATTTTTACAAAAAACTATAAATAATTTGTTCCGATTAGACAATTACGTAAGTTTCCCTAAAACAATTGTAGTTTAATTCTTTACAAGAATGCTTATATATTTTTGACAATTCATAGACATAAATCCAAGTTTAATACTATACAATTTTGCAATAGTCAAGTCTGTTTATAGTTTTAATTTACTTTACAGGAATCATCTTCTTTAAGTAAGTTTGTAACATGGTACAATTAATTTTTTTTTCAATCATTATTTTAAATGTATTTTTCTTCCTGCTTTTTTTTTAGGTGTCCCTCGAAAAGAAAATACTAGAATAGAGTGACCCAGGTCAATGAGCACTGTATTTGGGGTGGGCTTCTATTTAAATTTTAATGGGTTTTAAATGGACCAATATGAATGGGCTTGACCTTGTAAATGGGTCCCAAAATTCATAATTCTTAAGTTGGCTTTCTATATTCTTTGTGCTGCTGTCATTGTGACTTATAAATAGTCTTTCTCGAGGCATGAAACGTTGAAAGCATTTGCAGAAAGTTGCAACTACTTTTCCTCTTCTTTTTTTTTTCACAACAATTGGATACTACTAACATGTACATAACTAGATTTTGCTTTTTCTTTTTTATTTATTTTAATACCTTTATATCTACGTACGGATCAGTTTGCACGCACTTAAACTATTCAGGTAACGATAGCTTGATGTACCAAAGTTTAGACAGATCTAAATAGATCGCCCAATGCTTATTTTAAAAATACTGTACTAACGTTTGAATCCAAAATTTTCATGATTTTTACACACTTCACCACTAAGAAGACCATGTGGGTGAAGTGCAGAGTATGAGTTATGGATTCGGAAAATTCAATAAGTTTTGCTTAAACCCTACAGTTCTGTTGAAAATTCGTTAAATATTTATAAATAGTTAATTTTGAACCTAGTAACTAAGCATTACTCCAATGCGTGGAGTAATATACGAAAAGAAGTCATTAAGTTAATACATCTCTTATATATGCATAAAATAATATTCAACTTATATATGCAATGCAATTTTTTCGACAAAAGGTCCAAAATAAATCCTTGCCGCATCCTAACTCCGACACCAGATGAGTTTATAAATTCGAATGCGAATTTTGAGCGTAAGCTTTACAAGTCTTGTTTCAGCTTACAGAGCCATGTTATATGATATCCGGGCGGAATTTAGTAAGGTTAGGAGTGTCACATAACACTGCTTAATCGAAATCTTACAAAATATGCATGTATAATTAAAAAGAAAAACCAAACATAAAGAATATATTTTGTTGTTACACTCTAAACATAAATAATTATATAAGGCAATTGATTAGATTAGATATTGTAAATTATAGTTGAAAATATAAATTTTAATATCTATAATTTTTTTCTATTATTTTTTATTTTAAAAATAATACTACTCATTAAAAATTCCGAATACGCCATTGATAATATCTAACATGTTGATAACTAGATTTTTGCTTTATCATTTAGGTGGAATTATTGGAATAGAGGGCATCTCATAGTATAGTAGTATTTAATAAGATCTTTGGAATGATGATATTTTATTGCAAAAGTAGAGTCAATTTTGACAGATAATGTGCAGACTGCACGATTCGAGAATCTTTAAACAATTCATTACTAATTGTCTTCACTTTGGTTGGTGGCCCTCTTTGCTTCGTTGTAAATGACAACTACCACTTGCAATATATTTTATTAATTCATTTATTTTACTTAATTAATATTAATTTAATATTTTACTATATCATTATTTGAATATAATAAATTTAATATTTAAGAAATAATTATTGTAATTAGTAATATTTAATTTTGGGTATTATAAATTAAAATGAAAACTAACAAAAGACATGTTTTCGTTTTAATTTGTTATCTTACCTTCTTTTTTTCTCTATTTTAAAAATATATTTTTTTTAACAACTCATTAATTTTAATTTTTCATATAATATGTTCAAGATCATAAAATTAAATGGCGTTTGATTCATTTTATATTTTCAAATTTTTATTTTATTTTTTCTAAAATTCGTATTAAATTAAAATCAAATAAATAAATTAAAATAGAGGGAGTAAAATATAGATTAATAAAGTGAGGTGTGCGAACCTCAACATTGTTCAAAGCTTAAAATGTTAATAGTGAAACAAATTTAAGTAGCTTTTATTTTAAATGTACGACACATCTTCTCATGTAGAAACCTGATTGTTATAGTGAAGCTCGAATTAAGAGTCTTTCTATGTTTTATAAGCATATATGCAACCAATTGAGAGATTTGATTTTATTCTTTTACCAACTTATTTTTAGTTATATATTTTCTAAATATGTATAATATTGATAAAGCTTCACAAATAAGATATGAGATGATATGTGTGCTGCCTTACATATAAGATATTCGATTATCTTATCAGCAATCGGTTTACGGGAAAAAGAGTTAGCAAAAGCTAAAAAATTAATAAAGGAATTTAATCGAAATCGGTCTTGTGTTCAATTTCGCGGTTGGAAGGATTTCTTCTCTACATAAAATGTGGCGCGAATTGATGTGTCATGTAGCTGATGTTCTGTTTTACATTATAAGAAGTAACTGGGCCTTTCATTCTAGGCGACATGTCAAGTCTGTCTCTGATAAGAAATGCATTTATGGGGTGCCACTAACAGTGAGTGGGCTAAACTTATGGGTAACAAGCTAAGAGAATGTGGCCGAATTTGGGCCGTGACCAGGAGAGTTTGGCCCAACAGGACTCCATTCCATTTCTTCCAAAAAAATTGGGCGAATTATTCTTAAAATGAGTTAATCTTTAATTTTTGCCCAAAAAAATAAACTGGTCTTTAATTTTTATTTTCTTTAGCAACTGAACTTATGCATAGTAAGGCATAAGTATTTAGAAACTTAAGTCATGTGGGGCTAATTGGCTGATACTCGTGCCTCATAAATAATTTTTTGTTATGAGGAATATAAGTTAAAGACAGCCTTGGAGATAAGGATATAAGTGTAGGTAGTAGGCGTTTTACGCTACATGTTTCACTTACCCTTTAAGCTAATATAATATATTAGTTATAAATAGCATGAGCTAGCCATTTTTTAAATTTCTACCACTCAAAACTCCAGCACACTATATTGAAAATTGAACTTTTAATATTATAATTCAACACAATATGTTGGAGTTTCAAAAATTATCGCAGAATTCTTTATTCTCACCATTCCACCGCGTAAAAAATGATTGTTTGTGAATTTTTTCCTATGTTACTTTCAATCTATTTGAGCATTTAGGTCAATTTAGAATTAATTAATTATCATAAACTTTACTTTTTACATAATATTTGCCTTCTGCTTTTGCAAGGTTTTAATATCGTATAAAAATAAATTTAAAAATGGAAATTTGTACACTTTAATCTCATTGTCGACATAGTGAAATAGTATCAAAAAGCGGTCTAACAGACTAAAATTTAGCACTTGGTAATATTATTTCTCATCCTCAATATATAATAATAATTAATGATAATGATTGTTGATTGTCATGATAATTGTACAGGGATAAGTGTGGTCCAAGAACCACGTGGCACAAAGACAAGTCCAGTAGCGGCATTTCGAGAGGACAAGAGCATAAAACCTCGGGGAGACTCCTATGAGATAGCGATGGCGGAGTGTTATCATCTCGTACGGAATAAGGACAAAGGAGTGAAGTCGCCCATAATGACGTGGCAAAAAGACAAACATTAGACGGAGTATCGAGTTTTTGCTCAAGTGCGAAGGCAGGCTTGTACAGATGCAGGTCATGCGGGGATATCATTGGTGCCTTCCCAACGGATTCGCGCGTAGCGTAAAAACATAGGGTTTAATGCTTTAAGGCTCTAGTGACATTTTCTTAGTGGCTAAGGCACTTATGGCACACAAGCGCATAAATAGTCAGCCTCCACAAGCCTTAAAGGCGTCACATTTCTGATTACTGCCAATGACAAGTACGTATTAATATATTATTTTAAGGCGAACATTTTTCTTACTATATTATGCGGAATCTGAATAATTTGTTCTCGGACACAAGCTCATGAGTCGCCGAAACACCTACATCTGTTCTCTTTACTTTACTTAGTTTTATTTTGTAGCATTCTACATCTATTTTTCATTATCTACTGATAATTAAGTCGCTAGTAAATCGGACCTAAAACGAAGTTGAATCATAACAACGTGTTCACTTGACATCCTACAAATTCAAATTATCTGGGTTGGGTAGACCAATAATAGTGATTGTTGGTGATAATTATAAATAATATTTTCTACGTTTTATATTATTTGTCCACCTTATTAAAAATATATGCTCCAAATTACTTGTAAAATTTAAAAATTAAGATATAACTAATTAATATTTATTGAAATCTATTTTGCCCTTAAAATTAATTCTTTTAAGAATATAAATGTTATAAAGTTTGAAAAGTTCTATCCTATAAACTAGACCACCTATTTCATTAACCACCATTCATTCTTGATATCACGTTCAAGATTGGACATACGAAACGTGGACGGATTTAATTGGGGTCAACGTAGGTCGAAGATAAGTCATGTGGATCTTGATCTTAACTATAACAAAAAACTAGTTTATGTGAGAATAATTGCTTAAGTCCATATAAGGAAACCACCAATTTTAACCATGAATATGAGATTTTTTAATTCTTCGGCAATCACTTGGTCGTTTAATTAATTTATAAAATACTTAAGAAATAGTAAGTTTGAATGATCAAGATACGAATAGTTATTAACCATACGGTATTTATTAACCGGAAACAAATGAGCCTTAAATATTTACTCCCTCAGTTTCAAAATAATTAATATTTTAGCCTTTTCATTTTATTTTTAAAATAAGTGGTGTTTCCTTTGTTCTCGACAAGACATTAATGACGTTAACTTTTCAGTTTGCGCTTATTTAAATGAAGAAAGATTTATAAACTATTAAAGAACTACGTTTTTAAAGATATTTATTAAGAATAAATTAGTAAAAATGTATTTTCTTTTTAAGGAATGTGACAACATTTTGAAATGGAGGGAGTAGCGGAATTTTTTCTATGGGTTGAGATCCGAATACCCGATCCATTTAACAGCTTTGCCGGAGTCGTGCCTTCTCTTCGAAGGCTTAGGGGGGAAAATCCTAGGACACGCCAAAAATTGGCAAAGTAGTTCCAATAGTTTACGTATATTCGAACGCCTTTGCTCCTCTGTAAATTCTCCCGTTTCTTCTCTCTCCGCATCTCCAAAAAGAGAAGAAGAAGGATACAACAACGAAAGTCTTTTGAATTCTTAAAGAGAGTCTTTAATTACCTCTCGTTTCTCCATCCCTCCATCTTATTGTTTACAATTTTTAGGGATTTGTATGTTAAATTTTTTTCATGTAAAATATACACATTACGCACACAGAACTATCGTTTTCTCCAGCTCTCGGGGACATTCAGCCATTACTCTTTCTCCGGGATTTTACTTCTGAAACATGTCTTACGCCTATCTCTTCAAGTATATCATCATCGGCGATACCGGTAATTTTTCATTTTTAATTGCTTTAATCGGTTGTGCTTTGCTTTTTGTGTTCTCACAATTTTGCGTTTTTCGTTTACTTGATTTGGATCTGATAAATAATTTGACTGAACTTAATTTGGCATTTCTATATTTGTTATTATCTCGATCTGGGATAAGAACCTCAACATATGGCAATTCGTTTATGCTGCTGTGCATATGTGGTCGTGATATTTCTATGCGCTGATTTCGGTGGTGTATTATGTTGCAATTCATATATGAATTGATGTTGATCATCTATTGGTGATGACCGCGAATGGATCATCTTAAAAGGAAAAGAAAAAAAAGATGTTAATTATCAATATTTAATCCATTTGGTATAGGTCATTTGAATATTTTTTCATCATGATATCAAGCTAAATTAGATTTTAATAACTTGTAGCGTGCTTACATTTTACTGGTTTCGAAAGGCTATCTAAGTTATAGTCTCTTTGTGAAGTCGTGAGAATAAGGCTAGGAATGAGGAATTCTCTTAGATGAAACTTTGTTTCAAATCTTCAGACAATTAGAATAGTTAGCCTTATGTACCATCAATAGAGTGGAAAAGGAATTTGATTGTCTGAGAATTAGAAGATAGTATAGTTGTACTTTAGCATACGTGTTCGTGTTTGCAGACTTGTTCCTTTTTAAGATATATTGCTTGTGGCTTATGGCAAAGATGGTTATTCAAGAGTGCTTTCAGCATATTAATTTGATAAACTGAAGTGTATTTGCATATTGCCTTCGAGGAGGACTGAAATCCATGTAGTGAGAATTTAACCTCATGCTAGCATGCATAATGTCGACCATGCTAAATGATTCTTCATGATTTGCACCTAGGGGTATGGTCACAGTGGTCAGGAAGTGGGTGCAAATCTTAGGAGCAAGGGTGCAAATCTTAAAGGCAAGGGTTTGAAATCCCAACAGAGAGAAAAAAAATTAGCTAGGTTTACCCATTTAACTAAGCCTTTTGGCATATGGGCTGAGTGGGAGGTAATAGGTACCTGTTGGAATAGTCGAGTTGCGTCCAAGGCGGGCTGGCCACTACCATTATCCCAAAAAAGAAAAAAAAAGAATCTTCATGGTGCCAAGTTTTTAGTTGTGTGTGTAGACACATACTCAGAACTCCCTTTTGTTTTCATGTGCTAATACGTGTACTTTTCCCTAGCATCTCTTACACTTTTTATTAGAATCTATTGGTATATGTTCTGATGTGATTATACATTGTAGGAGCCGTGTTTAAGACATCATTGATGAGTTTCATTGATTTTTTATGCAGGAGTTGAAATCATGTCTTCTTTGCAATTTACGGATAAAAACGATTTCAACCAGTCCATGACTTGACCATTGGGAGGTTGGTGGGGCTAGAATTGATCACAATAGACAACAAGCCCATGGAACTACAGATCTAGGACACAGTCAGTGACACATCTTTCCTTTTTCTCTGTTGATTAATTATCTTGAGTGCCTAAAAGATGCTAGCGTTAGTCCATGGTTCAGCTGGATTGTTGTGGTTACAAGACTTCAGATTATCTATCCAAATGTCTAAAATTCTGTTGTTGGTGGTAGAATCATTCTTATGGTGTTCTTCATATTCTTTCCTCATGCTAGTACGGATGACTAAAAGCGTGATCCAATGAGTGTTCTCCATTACAGGCTGGTCAAGAATCATTCAGATCTATCACAAGGTCATACTACAGAGGTGCTGCTGGGGCACTACTTGTTTATGATATTACAAAGGTATTTTCTGTAGTGTCTCTGGCATTCCATACCTGTAACTGTAGGTAACTCGAGTTACATCTCTCATAATATAAATGGATGTACCTCTTGATCAAGTCCTTTTAACATAGACCAAAGCTCAGAAATGTTGGCAAAAAAAAATTCAAAGTTCCAAAAGTATACAAAATCTTATTACCCTGGATGCATTCAAAGCGCAGAGTTCAAAGCATGTGTACATATATTAATCTTTTTTGTAAATTTCTTATAGAACATTTTTGAGTGTTTTACCTAATGAACGGCAGAATATTTCGTTCTAAACTTTTCACCTTATTACTTTGGGCTTTCAATGGTTTCCAATGATGGTTGACATGTCTTTGCTGCTAAGAGCATGAAACAGAAGCTAACTATATGCATTGGATTATTTTGTTCTTATTCTTTTGTCTTCAACAGAAGGAAACTGAGGAAAAATGGAAGTATGGTCTATTTGATTTAGTATTGACTTTGTTTTCCTGTGCCAAAATATTTTAGGAGGAAACATTTAATCCACCTTGCTAGTTGTGGAAAGATGCAAGGCAGCATGCAAATGCAAACATGAAGCCATAATGCTGATAGGAAACAAGTGTGATCTAGAAAGCTCACAGAAGGGCTGTCAGCACCGAGGAAGGCGAAACAATTCAATTTGCCAAGGAAAATGGGTTGATATTTATGGAGGCCTCTGCCAAAACAGCTCAGAATGTTGAAGAGGTAAGAGATTCTTTCTTCTGCTACTTCTGACCTTTGATATCCATCCATGGACATCTGCTTCGCTAAGCAGACATTAGTTGTTTTCAAATTTTCTGCTGCTTTTCAGGCTTTTATCAGAACAGCCTCAACAATCTTTAAGAAAATACAGGATGGAGTGTTTGATGTATCGAATGAGGTATGTCATGTCCCGACCATTTATACATATCTGTATATTCTGATAGGTGTGGCTCATTTTCGTAGTTATATAAAAATGACGATTGTCTAAGGAAGTCCTGATTGGTATCTCCTTAAGTAAAGACTAAATGAAGAAGTTTGTTTGCTTGTTCTGAACCTTTAATTAATTTTGTTTGCTTGTTTAAAGAGTAAATAAAGAAGTTGGAGAATATGCTCTCCTTTGAAAAAATATGTGCATTCAGATATGTTTGGAAAAATTTTATGCAAAAAGAATACATGTTTGTACCTGTAATATTGCAGTTTTTATTTTTGTTTTGTACCTTATAATAATTGCAGTTTTTTGATGTTTTGTGAGTATTTTGTTAGTGGAAGAACTTTTCTTTTGAAAATGCTAAAATCATTTTTTGAAATATGATTTTGAAAGAAAGTATTTGAACATACTTCTTGGAAAATAAAAAACTTAAACACATACATTGAAAGTTTTTCTGCAAGATATAAAAATAGACTTATCCACAAACAAATGCCACCTAAGGAGTTCCGTCCCTACAGAATCTGGTCATCCAGCCAAGACCAACATCCTGCATGAGAAAAAAGGCCATATGGAGAAAAAATTATCAGGTTCATGTCTTGTGTAGTTTGCATATCTAACATGTTATTTGCAGATAAATGCTATGGCTAGTTTCTGAGATGCCCTTTTCCCTGTTGAGAAGTCTTGCAAAATGTAACATCCAACTCAGTGTAGCTGTTTAGCAGATCCTAATTGGATTAGTCTTTTCATTTTCTGATTTTGAAGCTCTTTAATTTATATTGACCTATGAAGGCAATTATTATTATGTGAGAATTAGGAAGTGAGTGGTGCCATATTGAGAGGTAAGATTTTCTAAAACTAAAGGGTAGAGACATGCTATCTTAGGACAGGAAGGCAAATTAATTTTAAGGAGTTAATGACTTGATACTTTTCCAACCATCCTGAAACACCAATCCATCAGTCTGCATTCTTGCTGTCTTAAGAGATCTTTCTTAGACGGGTAGCCATACTTGTTTAAGTGGAATATCAGTTCTGTCCAGTTACTGATTAGTGTCCTGATTACTGTTGCGGGAACCAAGAAAGCTGAAACTTATATCGCATTAAGTTCAGTAAATATGTATGCATCTCAATGATAATTGGTTTGCACCATGTACATAATGTAGTTTCCAAAACTGATGCTTTCCATTTTTCTTTTGCAGTCTTATGGAATAAAAGTTGGATATGGAGGCATTCCGGGGCCTTCAGGTGGAAGAGATGGAGCTGCTCTCAAGGAGGGGGATGTTGTACTTAGTGGACATTATTATTCTAACCTATCATGTTTCTATGGTTATTTGTTTGTAGTTTGTGATTCTTAATATTGAGTGTTCTCTTCAGGTTGTTTGTTTGTTGGTTGGATATATGTGCAAAAATAAGTAAATTCCATTACATAAAGATACAACTTTTTCTTCCCTCCTCTTCATTTTCTGTGTATAGAGTTTTCAAATGTGAATAAAGTTTCAGAGCATGTGAGCTTGTGTGAACGTAAAGTCTTCTTTTCTCCTTTTCATGTGCCGTTGCCCATTTGGCTGCACCGCAGTGTTCCATGGCAGTCGGCAGATAGACAGATATGTACGCCGCTCGTCTCGTGTCTTTGCGATGAACTCTAATAGGTGTCGCCCAAATTACATTATTGTTTCCTAAACTATTGCATGATATTGTTTTGTCTTATACTCCATTTTAAACATATTTCTTTAATCATTTAATTATTTATGATGCTAAATTTTTATTTTTAATCAATTAGTTCATCCACTCGAAACTGCATTATTCCAGGAGCGGTTGTTCACAGCCAAGCCATCAAGTCATATTTCGACGTGAGAAAATAGGACTTGAGTTTCTATCGATAGTTAGAGTATTTTTGGAAGTCGCCATGACGGTGCTAAGAATAAAAGTCACGATATGACATATAGCATCATTACGTGTTATTGATCGTGATATGCAAGAAGGCTAGGATACTTTAGGTAGTACCCCCTCTAAATTAACTATCCTTGGAACCTGGAGATGATGTTCTCTCAAGTGTTTGTCATAATTATTAGTTAATAAGTTACTCTCGAGGCTCTCAGTGAAGGCTTCATGGTACATGCAGCTTGCATATAAGCCTGGCTGGCTGCATTAACGGCAGAAAACTGTGTGGTGGTTGTGAATTTTACTCATGCACACATTGTTATTATTGCAATTAGTAATACATGTTACACATAATAATAGTACCAATCATCAGTAATTCAGTTAATTAATATGCATAATGCGACGATATTTAATATCAAACACGAAATTGCAAGTGATATCTTCAAAGGTGGACAAGGAGTCGTCGTCATTATAAACCTCTAACGCAAGCGTCCATTAAGCGCGAAACAGTCATTATCATTATTATTATTATTGTATTTTAACATTCACGAACAAACTTTAGTCTATGAAAACAGGTGCATATTCTTTAATTACCGCCAATATGAGTCATTAGATCTATTGTTATTGATTTCTCCAGTTGATATTATGTAAAGATAGATTAATGTTTCACCTCTCAATATATAACATTTCCACCCATGAACAGAACATGTCAATCATGTCCACTCTTCCATCGCTGGATCAACCTCCTCTTCATATTAAATACAAATCATAAATATTTCTCATTACAAATAAATGATCACCAGTAAATGGAGTATAACGTGTCTTTTCACATATTTTTTCTCAAATGAATTTTATCTGGTAAATTTTTAAATTATACTATTACTAAAATAACATTAAAAATACATGGATAATATAATGTTTTAAAAAATAAATATTTTTATAAAATATGCTAAGCTAAAAGCTTAATATTTGTTGCAAAAACTTGAATGTGTAATCTTTTGAACTATTTTCGGAAAATAATGATTCTAATATTATGCTTTCCTCAGTAGATTTTTTCTAGCTAGTAAAAGTATATTTCAATTCCAAAATACCCTCTATCATGAACTGTCTACCTGGCAATCAATTCTATGGTGCGTCTCGTAGTTCCCACAAATTATGTGTTTGTATGATTGCCCTTAATATTATTCTGATATAAACCCAAAGCCCCAGCTCAAATTCAATTTCAATCGCACTCTTGCCTCCATAGCAGAGAAGTAGAGTTGAATGCCGCCACCATTAACAATGGCGGCTTCCATTGTTGTAAAGTCTGCCTTCTCCCCACAAGGTCATCAATGGGAAAAATGATTCTACGTGCAGTATCTTCTAGAAACCTCTCATTTCTTGCTTCTTCTCATCTCTCCGGAGACAAGCTAGTGTCTGCGTCATCCTTTCGTTCCCAAGGATGCCGATTCAATAAAAGAACAAGTCCATTAATTGTGTCGCTGGAAACAACGCTTTTTCTGATTCACAAAATTCGCAGACATGTCTCGACCCTGATGCTAGTCGGGTAAGCAATAAACACTACATTCTGGCTCAATTTTATCACTAACTTTGTTAATCTATATTATGCATAATATATAAATCACTATATGGTGTGAGTTGAAATGTGAAATTTTGGTTATCTTTTTCTCCGATTGATTACTAAATGCTGTGATTATCGGACAATGACGGTTAGGAGAAATAAGGTCTCTTGCAAAAAAAAAAAAAGAAAAGATGAGTGGATTTAGCTGGTTTAGATATTTGACTGGGTGATTTCTAGATCCAGGATCCTCTCACCTCTTCCCCACACATAATCGTGCTGCGCTATTTATAAATGTACTAGAACCACTTTATTTGTTTAATATTATGCAAAATTCTTTGCTAAAACATACTTCAAAGATTCATTTATACATGATGGTCATACACTGATGAAATTTTGATTTGGAAAGTTTTAAACTCGCGTTATAATGCGGGACACGTAATAATTGGATCAAACTATGCAGCAGGCATCAACAGCACATTAAAATCCAATTTCATTTCAGGCACTGTTTAGCATAAGCTATTCAATCCTTTGCCATTCCAAAATCCCACATAGGTTTATAGGAGATAGAGTCAAAATTGACATACTATATATTAATCTAATTATAACGATGAACAATATTAACTTGTTGTTTCTCCAAAAGAGGCAATAACTTTACAATGATTTATATCTTCTTAGAAGTAAGTATTATCATTAACCTTGTTTTTGGTGCAAATCTTTAAGAAGCTGAATTTTGGAAAGTAAATATGAGTGATCTGAACTTGCATTGTTAATGCAGTTTTGGTGTAGAGTGTTTTGGGAATTATTCTCGGAGGTGGAGCTGGGACCTCGGCTCTGTCCTCTAACTAAAAAAAAACAAGCCAACCAGTTCCCTTGGAGGCAGTGTAAGTCTGATTGACATTCCACCATGTGTTTGCTTGAACAGTAACATATCCACAGATGTTCTCACAATTCAACTCTGCGTCTCTGAATCGCCACCTTTCACGGGCATATGCTAGCAACATGGGTGGATACAAAAATGAGGGCTTTGTGGAAGTTCTTGCAGCAACAAAGTCGGAGGAGCCACAAATTAGTTTCAGAGTAACTCCTTATACCTACTGCACACAATTCACATAAAACTACTGTTTTTATTAATTACTGGTTGACAGAGATCTCACTCAATTGTGAAGCATACGATGTAGCATAAACTACCTATATCTTCCTGAGCTAAGAAGCTGTTTAAATGCATTACTTGAAAGTAACTTTCGGAACATTCATGCATGATGCCTTGAATTAACTTCTGTTTATGTTTACTGGTGTTTGAGCTGCGTTTCTTCACAAACTGGCATAACAAGTGATAATACTTTCTCTGTAGGGCACTGCTGATGCTGTCAGGCGGTATCTGTGGTTGTTTGAGGAGCATAATGTTCTGAATACCTTATACTTGCTGGAGATCATGGCAGATGGTTGCCAGTTTATTCAGCCCACAGAAACAGATGCAGTATTTCGTGCCGCACTGTGGGCAGCGTGCCACTGCATTCGGTCTCATAGGAGTGTGAAGGGCGCATTATTAGTTGCAGAGAAACAGAGGAAACAACTGCAAGCAATGAAAGTAAGACTATAATAGTCTAATGGTTTGAATTCAGAACCATTCACTAAAGAGATTATAAGCACGTGTTAACTTGTATTTTGATGTCATTTCAGGTGGGTTGCATTTGAGTCTTAGTGACAGGAAGGCTGAAATGCCTTTTTTAATAAGTATGGTATATGTCATTAGCAAGATGTGATGTTAAACCTACTTGGTGACAGGATTCCTGGATAGTAGTTTTGGTAGTGGAAGTTATTCCTGGTGCAACTCACTTAGGATGGTATACTTTCTGCAGGCGCCCCACTTTGCAGTCTACTTTTACTTATCACAAAAATTAGAATATGAAATATATACTTTTTGCAGTGTTCAATGCATAAAACATTTGCATCTTCTGTCCTTTAGCATATAAAATTATACTCTAGAGCAATTTAATATTTGTGGGCCTTATTGTCTGTTCTTGAACTCTGCATCACATATGGTTATGAAAATGAGCTCTCTTTACCCTTCTGTGTGCCCCTCTCAAGTTTTCTCTATTTCCTTCTTTTCTCTATGTTGCTTCTCTTCTTCTGCTCATCATAAGCGTAGAAAACTCAAAAGAATAAGTGCATGTGCTCAATTTCTTTTGAGGATAATTGTCCACTTGGTTAATTGTTATTTCTGACTCTTATGTATCTGTGTTCTCCGGTTTTGGCTTATTTATATGATGGGTACTGGGAAGATATTGGTACATTAGGCTTTCTACAATGCGTTTGGGCATTGCACAAAAGCCGGTGCCAGATTTTAGGTAATTCCGCTGATCTCAAGGAGATAGTTCTCTGCAGTTTGCGTGCTCTGTTATCCTACTCACTTTGATTAAGCACTAATATGCTTTCATCTTCAATATTTACTGAACTTTTACGACCGATCGGCCCCAATCTACACCCAACACCAAATCTATCTGCCACCTTCAAAAATGCTTGATGCTGATGTCACAGATAGTGTCATTGGTGAAGGTTATTGTGATCAAGGTATACTAATTATTGTTTTCAATGCCTCAATATTTCGAAGTTGCCAGTCTTGATAGCAAACACAGGATGCATATCTTGGCGTGTTCCAATGTTTTCCATTCCTCATCCAAATCCATGTTCTCTACAATTGAAGTCCACGCCCATGAATACAAAACAAAGTGGAACTACTCTTTCTCAAAAAAAGGACAAAGTTAAAGTATGCTGAACTCTCTCCTCTGTGAGGTGTGATTGCATTTCTTCTCAGTTTAATTTGCTACTCACGGTTGGAAGGCAAATTATTATAAATGTTATAGATCTTGACTTCAAATTTTTCTTTTGCCCGATTTGAGATTTTGATTCGAGATTGCACTCCCTTTATTTTAAATATGGTGTCTTACTTTCATACAGATAGAACTATGATGAAATATGTGAAATATTATAAAAAGTGAGTCTGAATGATATCTAAAGTTAGCTCTTTGAGTAAAAGTTGAGGTGACAAAAATCACGGACTAATGGAAATTGAAGAGGAGCTTGGAGCAATGATAAAGTTGTCTGTGGCAGGTGCCTATAGGTCACAGGTTCGAGACATGTAATCAGCCACTAATGCTTATCACGGGTGAGCTGCGACATTATACCCCTGAGTTTGGACCTTCTCGGATCCTACATGAGCGAGATGCTTTATGCTCCGCTACCCTTTCTAAATAATGGAGGAATGAACAACATATTTGTGATGGACCTAAAGGAATTACGGCTACCTTGTTTCGGTGGAGAAAAAATTGAAGTCTTGTAGGAAGAAACATATAGTGAACCTCTAATGTTGGAAATTCAAATTGTTGAGTATTGCAATGAAACAGTTCAGATGGATCAAAATAGATGCCCCAGTTCATATAATTTGACCTTCTTAAGCATGATTGAGGGTATAGTAAGTGGTTTTTCTTTAAGGGCTCCAGTAAAGGAGCGGGATGAAGGTAATTAAGCGAGACATCTGTCATAACTTTGTCCTTTTCATTTTCATTAGACTGTGCTCAGAAACGCAGAAAAATGAGCATATACCAATACATAGTTATTAACCAATACTTCTGTGTGCAGAACTGTAAGATTCACCATTCCGTGGTTGGGCTCAGATCATGCATATCAGAGGGAGCAATTATAGAAGACACACTTCTGATGAAGGCAGATTATTATGCAGGTAATCTTCAGCAATTCTTAGGTTACCAGAAAAGGTATCTAATATAATATAACATGGAAAGCGTGAGTCTAACTTTCTTCTTATTAGACTTGCTGTGTATATACCGTCTACTATGGAGCCAAAGTTGCATGAGTCAAATTACAGAGATTAAGAAAATACTGAACTTGAGGTTTCCTTACTCGTTCACTTATAATAACTGACTCACTTTCTTTTCTATTATTGGGGTCAGACTGATGCTGACAGGAAGTTGCTGGCTGCAAAGAGGTAGTGTTAGTGGCATGGCAATTCTCACACAAAAAGAGCCATTATTGACAAGAATGCCCGTATAGGGGAAATGTGAAGGTTAAGTTCATGAACTTTCACTTCATTGATAGTTTATGTTTGAATTTCTCAATTAAACATGCAATAGGTATAATGTTTTTTCTCGACATCATGTGTTCAGTTGGCATTGATTTAATAATGCTGTCCATAGGTCTTTTCTTCATTATATATGGCGACAGCACAGTGAGCATGAGTTCCTAATGATGAGTGCCGTTTGTCAGATCATTAACAGAGACAATGTTCAAGAAGCCGCTAAGGAAACGAATGGATACTTCATGAAATTGATTGTCACCGTCATCAGGATGGCGTTTGGTGAATCATCATCTGAAAAGGGAAGGCGTGAGCGTTGAACAGTTGTCCTCAAAATATTGGCTAAGCCTTCAATGAGGTAGAAAACATGCCAGACTTTTTATTTTCCTGTGCTGTAGAAATGTAGTGTACACATCTTTGCCATTTATGATACTTCTCATTCACCCTACAAGAAGACTGAATGTATTAAAATTGTTAGGTCACAAATAAGGAAGTGATGATTACACAAATCTGCTTTGATCTTGCTTTGTATTTAGTTTACTTGTGTTTTGTATTTGGTCATTTATAGTAGTTAAGGTGTGTTCTTAATCCGGCTTTCCTGCTCGTGCTTTTAGCAATCACTGGTTGCCCTGACAGTTTGTTTCACGGCTTACCTTGTTTAATGCATTGGAAAAATAATACAATGAGGTTCTTTTGCTTAATTTTACATGAGCAATTGAAATTTGACGCCTGTAGCCACATACAATCTAATATTTTTACCACCTAAATTGTGATGGGATGGATAGGATCTTGGAAAATCAAGGCCTGACAGAGCGCGAATCCGGATTAGACAGGGTCCAATGTGAGTAGCGGACACCGGGTGGGAAACCCATACCTTTCACCAAGTAATATAATACTGAATCATGCATTAGTATACTTTTCATCAAGAAATATTGCAGAATTTGACTTTGAAGACAATATATACATCTGAAAACACCCCAAAAAGAGCTATCGAATTCAAGTTTCTGCATGTTCAAGAGAAAATTACTTGCTGTATGGAAGATGGAAAAAAAAGAAGAAGATTGTTTCTTTAACATTCTCTTTTTAGCTAGAAAAAACATGATCAACGAGAAACAAACATCTCAAAGAGCAATCCATCAAAAGCTGGAGCGTAGCGAAGTGCTTTGTTCTTGCTACTGTTCTTCTTGCTTTCACCAACAGCTACATTATCTATTGCTGCACCAAAATTCAAGGTTTAGCAGCTGCTGTATCTGTTAAGTCTTCTTCTTCTTCTTCTGTTCGGTTATCTCAAATTGAAATAAGCCATCAAAGGCTGGAGTAAAAGTGAGTGCTCTGTTCTGCTGCTGCTATCGTCCTTGATGATTTTAGCAGCAGCAGCTGTGATCATCTTCTTCTCCTTCTCCTTCTCGTTCTTGTCCTGTTTCATCATCTTGACAGCTGGGAGAGGCAATGGAAGTTCGTCACCGAAGTAATCGGCACAAATAAATTGAAACAGAGACATTCTGTACCAAGATTTTTGCTACCCAACAACAAAGAATGGAGAAATATGGGATTTATAGTTTAGAAGAGTGATTTTAGAATGCAATGAGAGGATGGAAAAATAATGAAAGTAGTCTAAAGGTATATATAGAGAAGAAGAAGAGGAAGTGATAGAGTTTAACCAAATCCGAAGCTGGAATAGGGTTGATCAGCGAAACCCAGTTTTGGTTGGAATTTGGAAAACGATTTGCTTAATTTTACTCCAGCAAGAAATAAGAATTTGACTAATATATCCCTTATTAATTCATTAATCTTTGTCTATTTACAAGAAAAATATTAAAATTTTTCTTAATTTTACAATTTTATCAAATGAGCAAATCATAACTCATAAATAATTATTATATTCTTAAGGCATAACAATAAATCATTAATTAATCCATATCTTCATTTTTGATTCCATGCTATTAGATTTTCAAATATACATAATTTTTTAAAAATCCACGAGGTATAATAATATTGTAACTAACTATTCTTTAATATAATCTTCGCATTATGCGAATAAGGTTTCTTCCACGTCGAGTATGAATCTATTTTTACAAGATATACACTTATGGATCAAAATTTATTTTTTTAAAAAAATTAAAATTACACGTAAAATTGAAATTCTACTTTTTATAATAGGACTTAAGATTTGAAATCAAAATTTCAAAATTAAAAATTTGAAATTAATTATCAAATAATTGAAAAAATTGTTACTTGTGATAATTTTTCAAATCAAAATTTCAATTTGAGGCTTCAAATTGCATGACCAAACAACTTGCTTATTTATATAATAATAAATATAATACATACTACACTAAAACAACCAAATAAGCCTCGAAGTCGCCCCTACTAAGCTTAGTTGAATCGAGAAACTTAACAGGCTACATTCACATGCAAGGGGAGCAAAGCTATAGTATCAGGATTTGCTAAAATACTCTACTTGTATTAAAATTTTCTTTAATATTATATGAAAATTTAATTGTAAACCCAATAATTAAAACAAGCTTTAAATTTAATGCCAAGCTAGAATATGTAAACTTCAAATCTTAACGCTCAATCACATGTTTCCGACACCATATATATTATTTTAATTTGCCTGAAACAAGGCAGAACAACTACGAGTTGGGCGTGGCATAAAGGTGCTCGGATAACAAACAAACATGAATTATTTCCCTTTCAAACTGTCTAAACTCTGTCTGTGTCAAGTACTGCTTATTTTTTCCGACAAGTATCAGGTACATTAAGCTAAGATTTGGATATTTATACGTTCTCTGCAACTATCAACCCGAAGAGCGCACATTAAACCCCATCAAACATTATGTTCATCTTAACAAATATAAGAAGCTACAACAAATTCCAACTTTTTACACCTCAAAACTTACCTGCTTGCTCGACGAAGAAGCTTACCCCAAAGAGAAAAAGAAAGGTACTTATCACACATTTGAATCTGGATATCAAAACACTTCTGACATTTCAATTCAGCAAAGAACTCTGGTCAAACTCGACCACCATATTTAGAGCAGATTTGTTTCCACATTTATTATGAGATCCAGTTGGAGTGCCAGTATGATCGAGCATGGCGACCAAGTTCTAGAATTTTCCTCCATGGGATATTTTTTTGTTTTACTGTGGCTGAGAATTTTTAACTCCTTGCTGCAACCACAACTGCATAATGAAGTCAGGAACTCAGACATATCAGCAAATCAAGCAGATAACTGCAAACACAACATTGACAAATCACTTTCCCTGATACTGCACACAAAGAAAAATCACTGGGGTTGCCTCAACCAATCTAGTATTTAGGCTTATGAGACTTATATATTGTCACCATTCAACACATCACAAGAGCCTTTTGAGCTTTCATGAATCACTCAAGAATTTTTCCAGTGATACCAATTGATATGAACCACTACACTACATGCATCTACAAGGAGCATCAATGTTGTCCCATTACTTTGTAAATTTCAAAGCAAGCAAATGATAACCGAATATCTGTCTCAATGAAACTGTTCTTTTACATATTTGTCCAATAAATAATTATCATCTGTGATACGAGAGAAAGGTTACTACTGAGTACTGTTTTGTTCCCTTTGCTATAAGCAGACTTTTATTCTCACTCTGCCTACTATATGAGTGCAGCACATTTTATCGCAATGCAGGGATAAACAACGGGAAATTTCCTTATCCCAACCAAAAGAAAAACACAGGAAGTTTGGAAAGTGCAGAATTTGATGATACGAGCGTTGCCCTTAACAGAGTGGCACAGGAAAATTATATTAAATTTCTTCTTATTTTTACATTATTGTTGAAAAACTTACTTTATAAGTGTATCCTTTTTTTACTGTTTTTAAGTAATAAGCCAGTTGGGGCCAGTGGGTGAATTTTGCAATACGCAAGAATAACCTGAAGCCACATATATAAAGTTTGCTTATTCTTTATCATAACTTTCCCCATAGTATTTTATACCCTCATGTGAGCAAATTTTTCAGGAACAGAGAGACCGAAGAGCATAAAATCCGTGCCATTGAAACAGCAATTATAAAAGGTCACTTGTTAACACCTCATACACAACAAGCCAAATCAATCGCAAAGTCTGTAAATGTCGCAAGTTTTTACAGCCTAGCCTCTTTTGCTGCACGAAACATATGGCTTTTTAAGGATAAGAGCCTTTAAAATGCTAAGTTGCATTTAGGGGACAGAAGTGAATTTGCTTCAACAACAACAAGAACAATCCTGGTGTATTTACAAGTAGAGGCTGAGGAAGGTGGGGTATATGTAGACCTTACTCCTACCTCGGTTGTTCCCGATAGACCCTTAGCTCAAAAAAAAAGCATTTTCAAAAGCAGGTTTGAGAAATATAAGAGTAAGAAACTATGATGAAAATATTGAAAAAAAAAAAGAAAATTATTGACTACAAAAATTATAAAGATAGCCAAAGTAAAAGAAACAATAGAAATAAAATTGAAGAATAATATAATGATATAATAATAATATTTTAAGGAGAGAGGCAGATAAAGGTACTCTAAACTAGAACTGCTCTCCCTAGAAAGAGAGAAATTGCTTGAAGAACCGGTGGTGTGAGGATAGCATTATCAAAGTTCAGTCGAGAAATTTAACACAACTACCAAATCATAGTTAATCAAGTCAAAACCTAGCAAGTCTAGAAATATAGATGTCAGATCTTCAATGTGAGGATCTTACCACGTATCCTTGGCTCATACTACAAAAACAAACCTATACAACAGAGATTCCTGGAAATGTACCTCAATGTCTCTTCCTCTTCGCGACGCCATAATACTCTTCTAAACTTCCGTTTGGAAGGATAACTGGTCTGCAGCAGAGAATAAAGTTGAAATTATACAGTTGTTCAGAAACAAGAGGATAATGTGCTCAAACTTCAGAACATTTCATTAAAGTGATAACTTACAACAACATGGAAGGCTGTTTAGCTTGCACCCCTAACGTGCCCACCATTAGTATTCTCAAGTAAAGAAGCTGCATTGTCCCTAGTTAACCTTCTTGGAGAGTCAGTAAGCATATGCTCATCTTTAACTTTGTTAACCTGTTTACTACACTCACGTTGTGTTGAAACAGGATTAGATTCTCCACATGTTAAATCCCTAGTTTCAGCTCTTCTTTTACCATGCAAGTGCTGCTGCAGCGAAGGATCTGTGTTCATGTCGGTTGCAGTAGTTTGATCAACCCCTATCATCTGTTCTCCTGCAATTTCAGTGGAGTTTCTTTTCGTTTCTGCCAGAACAAGTTCATTCTCCAATATTTCCTCTTCAGCAACAGATGAGTTACTTAAGTGGCCATCTTGGCGGTGATCTTCAGTACTTCTCTCTAGTTGGTGTTCACCAATTTCTTGTAGATCATTTACCTGAATACTGTTTCCAGCTTCTATAACTCTAAAATCGGCTGCTGTTGCTTTAGAAGATGCATGAACACTAGGTTTGCCACCGCAGTCAACATCTGGGCCTGAATGCATTTATGCTTCCCCAACCACCCATTGTTGATCACAATTACTTTCTGGAACATCCGTCTTCTTTTCTGGTAATGGCTCGTCAGCCTTTTCATGTTGATTTGCTGACTATAGATGGCACCTCTCTGGCCGTTGTCTATCATTTCTTTATCTATGAAAATATGCAGAGCTTGTTTTTGGACAAAACATGCTCCTTTGCTTGAAGTTTTGCAATTGATTGCCTATACAGACAATAGGGGCGTAAATTTTCCCAAATCATCAAATCTAGCTGGACATGCACCTTACATGAACTGCTATAGGACAACAACTATCAACTAAGCCAACACTTCCTCACCTTTTTCACATTTTATACAAATTTCTTTCCCTGACTGGCCCATCTGTTCCAACAATTTTTTCCTTCTATCCCCTCAATGCTTCCATAGGAGTATATAGTATCATCAAGATGCAGCTCCTTGTTGATGTTTCTAGTATTTACTTAATAGATGATTCTCAATAGCTACTGATGAATCAACCATCAGCAGAGTTTTCGCCGAATCAAGGTTGGCTTCAACCATAGACATGAACTCCATAAGTTACAGTACAGATCATTTTTCTCTTTAAGAGTTCCAAGATTAACATCAGATATAGCATAACCAAATAGATGATGTTGGCAGAATAGTCCTTAATTAACTTTAAGTGTAGCTCACTCTCTGATAATTAATGACCAATGGTATATAAAATTAGGGTCGTTTTCTTTTCCTTTCCATTTGTTTTCTATGGGGAACTCTACTTGTGTAAGCTTTGCTATGTAAGTTCATATTTTCCGGTCTAGTATAAAATGGCGTTTTGGCCCCACCTAAAGCGGGGGTAAGGTGCGTGCATCTGGCCTAATGCTACAACAACCAGGTATAGCAGAAAGATCATACAAAAAAGAAAAAGGTGGATATAAGATAACCATAACGGATGCGTCGGAGGGGCCTCAAGTGGTTGATATTATCCCTCCTAGACCAGAACTTCTTTCTTCCGAGGGTGAATTTATCAAATTTGATCAACCATTAACGAGTAATCCTACCTCAGAATACGCTTGTGGGATTACCCAGTGTATGTTGTTGTATAAAAGAATTTTTTAGATAGTATGCCGACCAGCTTAAAACTAGTCAACTTTTGATGGAACAACCGACCTCAACTAGTCTGGGCTTGGGGGCATAGTCATTGTTACTGTATTACTTTCTATGTACCATAAAAGATTATGAGATAGTTCATTTATGTCAGTATTAGAAAAGCTATATAACTCTATTTTTACACTTTGTAATGCACCTTTTCCTTAAATTCTTCAAGCTCAAAATCCAACTATAAACCTATATTCTTCAGAACTAGGAGTATTAAGCCAATTCATATTTTCAACTCCGCTCTTAATAAAATTAAGAGTCAAACTAAGACCATTAAAACCGAACAGACAGAGTAACAAAACAATGCTGAATCTTAATTGAGGACTAATTTACAGTGGAATTGATTAATTTATTCCAACAATTAAGCATAAACAGTAAGAAATTGAAATATATTCCAATCGTTCAATCAGCTATGCTACAATTCAAGTATCAACAATTATGAATGTTTTTACTGAACATCAACAATTTCACTTCTTTTTAAAATGATAATTTTTAAAAATTTAACAACACTTAAGCGCTGTTGACACATATTCCAATTAAGGCTCGCTTCATGCACGAACAGATTGAAATAACCTACAACTTGCTTAATCTAACAGTAAAGTGTCGCAAATTAGGGTTTCAGAGAGAAAGTCGGAAAGAAAGATCGAGAGAGAGAGTGAAAAGAACCTACAGGTGGGTATCACCGGAGGAAAACCACCGTGAGGAATTCGTCGAACCGACTGTGACTGCAGATCGTTCAATCAACTGGGCGAGATACATTATGTTGAGTCAATTCAAATTAAACTCGGCGGGCCGAAGTTTGGGCCAGATCACTTGCACGAACGACCCTATTTCGAGGCGTTTTTAAATTCGTAATTTTTAGTTTTAGTCTTTCCATTTTAAATAATAAAAATATAGTCCAAATCATCTTTAATATTTGAAAACTAGAACTGCAAGATAAGAAATATTGATAAGACATAATTATGTCTTCTTATAAGATGTAATATTCCTAACCAACATTTATCATAGATAAATTAAGTTATAAATTTTTAAATTTTTATATTGAATAAGATAAAATTTTAATTCTGTAAAAAACTTGAATTTGAAATTATATGTTTTGAAATACATAATGAAGTAGCAAATATTCGTGTATGATGTTTAATTTGTCAGGAATACAGTACGATAATTGTGTCGGTATATTTGAAGTTTCAAATACATATATTTAAAATTAAATATAATTTTGTTTGAAATAATTTTCACCTCTTGATTTATATGCAATTTTCATATTTAAAGTTTAAAATTCACTCTTCACTCTTACAATACGACTAATTTTAATATTAAAGCTCTTAACTAATTACAATTATAATTTTTTAAATATTATGATATCTTAAATGACACTGCACAATGGGCTATAGGGTAAAATTACTTCAAAATGACACTAGGTGACTACTTTAACTAGCCTTAAAATTATAATTTTGATTAATTTTACAAGCTTTTCACAAAATGACTAGCATAACCAAAACATCTTAGACTTGCTTTTCAGTTTTTATTTATTTACATTATTTCGATCAAGTTAATGGTGTAAATGACTTTAAACTAGCTTCTATAAATGAGCTACCTTTCAAAAAAATTATATTAAATTTATTATATTTTAAAATTATATTTATTATTATTATAATTTTAATAAATTTTTATATATAAAATTATAACTTATATTAAATTTAAATGAATCAATTATTTTTGAATCGCATTCGCTCCGGATCCAACCCACGAAAATTAAGCAAGAATATATACCTTTCCTCAAAGTCTTGAAACTTTTTATAAGCCAGCTTTCAATTAACACGCATCTGCTGTAAATTTCCGCAACAATGATAAGCTACAAGGAAATTAAAGAGGGGTTTTCCTTTTACAACAAGTTCTTGTAGAATATTATTGGTAGTGACACGACCCTTCATCTGTCATGATTAGTATTGATTGGATAAAGATGAGAAAAATTTTGATGGAACAAAATTATTAGTTTAATATATAAATCAGTTTTTTAAGTTTGTCATAATATTTTAATTAGACAGTTAAGTTAAGTCATGTTTCAATTAAACACTTTAAATTTGTGTGAGTTCGTTAATTGGAAATAAAATTTAATTCAAATATTTAAATAATAAAATAAAATTATTTGATTCTTATATTAATAAAAAGTATCATGATAAGTTTGACTCGGATACGATATTATTATTAAATAAGATTTGGCAGTTTAGTACCAGCTGCGACATTGAGTTGATCTTCCAAAGGCTATGATGCTTTGTTATTTCTGATCCATCAATAACCAACTATACCAACCGCCCCCTTTCTCTACCTTTGTACCGTAAACTACGCTAAACAACATAAAGAAACTAACTAAGAGAAAGGAAAAAAATTATTCAATCTTTGACAAAGACAGAGACACAGAAGAATAAGTGTTGATTCTGCCAAGAAAAGGAAACAGAATTTGGGAAGAAAGAGGTGAAAAGATCTCCTGTGAAGATTCTTTATTTTGTTTGACAACCAAAATAAACAAAGAGGACATGCATGTCTGTGGTGGGTTTTCTAGGGAGAATTTATTTGACTTTCCGTCGGTAGGTTTCTTTTTTGATAAATCAACCTGCCCCATGAGCCTTTCTTGATATTTATTGATTGGTTTAATATCAAAGAATCATCTTCGTTTTTCTCCTAAAAGAAGAAAAACTTTCTTTGGGTTTGAATTTCTATTGGCAGTATGCAAATGGTGGGAGATGGAAATATTTCTGTTTTCTCAGCAGAGCAGAACCATTAGTGGATGGCTAAAGATTCACAATTTTCAGGGGGAAAGTCCCATCTTGAAGTGAGTTTTCCTATAATGCACCAGTTATATGGTCATTGTTGTATTACATTAGCAAAGTTATGAGTAACCTGATGGAGTTAGATGCTTTTTTTGAATCCATGAAATCTTATAATTTGATTTTAGTCATGCCCTTGATCAAGGGCTGAATAAGGACTGCTGTTGTCTTCTTCATATAGAAATATAAATCAAATTCTTTGTCCATTGCACTTGGAAAATGTCATCTTTTTACTTTTCAACTTCTCAAACCAATCATTCATTGAGATTCTATTAACACCTTCTTTTTCTTTCCCTTTTGATGAATCAAATTAATGTTGTTCATTGAACGCACCGAGTTGGTGTATGATAAGTATGAACAAAAGATGAGTGAGTGGCTAGATTAAGAGGAACTCTTTTTCATGCCCCGTGAAAAAAAAAAGAAACTTTATATCCTTCTGTCTATGTTTAGGATTTTATTCTGCTTAGTGACAAAAATATCATTAGAGGCTACATCTTTTGGCCTTCTTTTTGTCATATTAATGAAGGAATACTGGTTGAACAGATGGGATCACTAGAAGGAAGAGCAGTACTTCAGCTTGAGGATGAGAACCTTGTGAACTCTAAGCATAATGATAGGAGGACATCTTCTATGGATTTCCTCCTCAGATAGCCGTTTTGATGCCGATACAGATGATGTCAGTTGTAAATGTAGGTGGAATAATATACTAAGGCAGATGCACATAGTTTGTTCTCCAAGTTAAACTTACTTATCCCTTGTGGTCCTTTAGCCATGCTTGTTGATAAGTTAACTGATCATCACGTAAGTTGCAAAACTATTTCCAGTCTGATATCTTCTGCTTATACTTAAAAGAGCTTAGTTACTCACATTATTTTTCTCTTGTTCTTTTCTGTCATGACTTTTTCAGGGATGGATCTTCATACTTAGCTTGTTAGGAATCATACCCCTTGCAGAGCGTTTAGGTTGGGCGACAGAGTAATTCTCTACACTCAGTATCTACAGCACTTTGTATGAGCACGACGTTAAGGATTAGGCTTAGTGTCTATTACTGACAGTAAAATGGAAGTCTGGCTACAATGCATTTACACTTGTTCATGCTCCTATTTTGTTATATGGATAATTTGGAAAACGAATAGCTTTTTAGTTATGTCCTCTATTAAGTTGATAACATGGAACTTTGTGTTTGAACCGCAAAGCAGGGGGTGATCATTTATGTTATTTAAAATCTGTTTATAGTATTTACACGTTTCGTAATTGATGTATTTTTCGTTTTGTCATTTATGTAGGCAGCTGACATTCTATACGGGGCCAACAGGTAATCTTGTGTTTGCTTCATATCATGAGATGTACATATGTATTTTCATCTACTTGACTCAAAGGTCATTTTTCTTCTTTATGTGACTATTGTCATAGGACATTTTGTTGAGTTAGTATAATGATCACTTTTCAAATTGGAAATTTAGAAAATTTTATATATTTTAGCGATCTGCTATTTGTAACTTTGCAGTTGGAGGACTTTTAAATGCAACTTTTGGTAGCGCGAAGCAAGAGTTCAATAATATCAATGTACGCACTGAGAAGGGCATGATTAGGTGTGGTTCAGCAGTCATTGTCAAACCAATACTGTCTAATACATTACTAGTGCTTGGATGTGCATTTTTGGTGGTGGGGTATTCATTCCAGTAAGGACCAGCTTTTTGACAAGGTAGATTATGTTATTATGCTACCATACTTATATGACCCGGAAATCAGTACCAGCTGTGTCACCCATCACAATAGCAAGGTATGACATTCTCGGAGTTTTCTCTGTCAGGGAAACGTGATAATTGGAGTTGCTTTTGATGGCGGTGATGGGCCTACTGTTCCCCGCTGTCCTCCATTTTACACACACTGAGTTGCATTTTGGGAAGTCAGAGCTGGCACTTTCAGATTTAGCAGCTGCGTAAATTGCTGCGTAGCATATGGTGCATACCTGTTTTATCAGCTGACTAGTCAGAATAGTCTTTACATGCCAATTGCTGAGGTTGGGGTTCTTTATTTTCCTCGGGCTTTTTTTTTTTGTTAAATGTTGGTAATGTTAGATATAGAACTAACATGTATCTTTACGTCACATTGGACTATCAATGAGAAAATCATTGAGAAGAAAGAAACTGGAAATAAAAAGTTTTGGACAGTAGGAATCACATAAACCCTACTTCTGTCGAGTTTTTCTGAAAGATCCTTTCTTTTTGTTTCTAAGCGTGCAAAAAATTTGGAGCATCAGATATTTGATTCCTCTTCTTATTTTCTCTTTTCTTCCTTAAATACTCGTGATGATTTGGAAAATTATGCAGTCTTCTGTACATTCTATCAATTGGTAAACCAAAAAGTCCTACTATTGTGAAGTTCCCTCTGCAATCCATCCTTCCATACATGGCAGGCTAGGCTGATCAATACATATATTAGCTACATTACTCTTCCATTAAGTTTGCCTCAGGTTTCCTAAAAGTTTAATAAAATTCAGGAAGAGGGTGAGAATGGCCGAGGAGCCCAGATGAGGAAGAAGCTCCTGAGATATCAAATGAGAGTCATCATTATGGCTTTCAATTTTGGCCTTTATGGATGCATGATCTTGTCAGAATACCTGGTTAATGCCATAGAGGTAACTTCTTTTTCCTGCTATCTATTTTCATTTCTAATTCCATTTCGTAACTTTGGCATTCTGTTAATAGAATCATCTAATTATCAATAACTTGGGAATTATCTCTGAGTCTGTGTTTCTCTACTTTGACATATAAGAAGCCTAAGACAAACTTTAAAAGAGTTTTTGAGTTTCTCTGCCAATAAATTACATTTATTTTTCAGGGCATCAGTTGCTGGTATTCCTGTGGCATTTATAAGTGTCATACTGCTCCCAATTTAGTAGATGCAGCTGAACATGCTGGTGCTGTCATGTTTGCTATCAAGAATATGGCTTATACATTCTCTCTTTTCTTTGTATTAAAACTATGGTTTACTATCCTTTTTGTTTATTTGCCAATTTACCGGTGCGTCTGGGATCTCTTTGGGAGTGGCAATAGGCTCATCAACACAGATTGCCATGTTTGGGGTAGGTAATTCAAAAATTCTATGCATGTTAAATACATCAAAGAGAAACTCTAAGAAGCAGGTTACTCTTGTATAGCTTCAGATCGGACATCATTCAGGAGACTCAACCATTAAGCATTAGTTATAACTGAATGTAGATACAATATCTAATATTTTATCCACCTTTACTTCCTGGGCCATCTCATAATAACATCCACTGAAAATTGTTCTCGTATTACATGAGTAATGACACAGAACTTACATGCGAGCCTCTTTTTTTCATTTAAGATAAACACATTTGTAACCTTGTCAACTGCCTAATACAATAATACATAATTTGTTTCTCGTATTGCGTTCATTTTCCCTGAAAGTACCCTGCTATGCCCATGTATTAAATATGTATGAAAATTCTTATGATTAAGTCTGTCCTTCTAGCTTTTCTAAAATGCTGTGGTCTGTTCATAAGCACAGATCTTTTTCGTACACGTCCTGATTTTGTTGTTCATTATTGATTAATTTTCTTTAAAGTTTCTTCTTTTATAATTATTCAACATTTTTACTTATTAATGTGTGTTGGTGTGGATTGTAATCTTTATAAAACCCTGGGAGTTTATTCCTCTTTAAACCTTTGCTTTGATGCAGATCCCCTTCTGCGTAGTGGTTGGATGGATTATGGGTCGTCCTAGTTTGAATTTCCAATTGTTTGAAACGGCCACACTTTCGCCAGGTGTCCTTGTAGTAGCATTCATGCTGCAGGTATGCTCTTAAACTAGATAATTCAAGAAGTCTTTCTGGTTCTACTTTTCCCCTTTCTCTGAAAGTATTACTTTTTCTTGTTGGTTTCTATGACGTCCTTTAATTTAGAGGTTAGGGGTTGGGGAAAAATTACAACTTACTCGTTTTTTCAAACTGCTTGAAGATTACAACATAAAGGGCAATGTATTTGTTCTAAAAGTTGAAAGTTCTGCAAGTCTTGAGTCAAGAAAGCAGTCAATTAAAGAAATGTCATGTCTCTTTTTCCTCCTTCTTGATCCTTTTTTCTTTGCTTCACCCCGGGGGTATGCGCTGGCTATGATGGAAAATTAGCTTACAAGACATCCTGCTGTTGCACTTCTTTCCTGTTAACCTTTCCTCTTTCTGCAGATGAACTTCAATTACTTTAAAGGACTGATGCTCCTTCTCTGCTATTTGATAGTTGCTGCAAGCTTCTTTGTGCATATAGATCCAGAGGCTATACGTGAGTTATATTCTCTTTGTGAAATTACTATATGGCAGCTCATGGTCTTTGATTTATATACTCTTTTTGGTGTTTGTTTTAACTGATAACATCTGTTATATGTATTATTCTATTCTAAAGCTTTGCTTTTGTTCAGTTCTTGAGCACTTCTTCTGCAGTTAAATAAGATAACTGGTTAACCATTTTCAGCCTTGTCAAGCATGTATTTGGCTGGGAACATACAATTTTTTGGATACTGAAACACTTTGCGCAAAATACATAAAGCATGAATTAAGCAGAATATGGCGAACACTAGTATTGGAGTTATGAATTCATTACTGACTTTTAGTTAGGCACACAAAGAACGGTGTAACCAGCAGCAACAACATACCTAATACAATACACTACATTAAGATGTCACGTGAACCTTACACCTTTATTACAGGATAGTGTGTAACCCTTATCATTAATTTTCTCCAAAAACATATAACAAAAAGAACTCAATAATTATGAGTAAGCGTTAAGTGAATTGAAGTAAGATGTACTTGTCTTGAGCCTCTGGAACTAGAAGAAAACATTAACCAAATTCTGGTTCAAGTTTCCTAAGAAGTAGTGGCACTGCTCACATCTCAAACAATGAGTTGATTAGGAAATCTAAAGTGAGGAAATAGCATCCGGCCAGGATTTGTAAATATCGGATATTCTTTTCCTACTAAAAGTCTACTTAATTGCAGCACATTGTTTTCCTCATCTTTTTCGACATGTTAGATGGAACAATAAATGAAACAGACCTAATCATTGTCTAGTGGATGTGAAGCTTTTTTTCTTGAATATTTTCTTCACTTTCGTTCTGTTCTTCCTCGCGTTATAGTGGTTAGTTGCAACCTGCTAGACTTGATCTATTGCAGACTTGATGGTGTTGATTAATTAACTTTGTTGCTTTGCTTTGGATACCTTCCTTTTGATTCAATCCATTGTTATGAATCATGGCTTTGCAGAGGACAAGCCCAAAAACCATAATAAAATTAGGTCATTGGTTTTCTGACATTAGCGTGTTAAAAGCTGAGGGCCAGAATACCATTTTAGAGAGTTGCACATATTAAAGAGCCATTTCTTCAAGTTTTGGCCCTCTGAGCTGTAGATAATAACAACAGACTGTCTGCTGATGATGCTCAAGAGTTATTGTGTCTACTACCATCCTGTTCAGTTGTATATTTGTTTTCTCAGTTTTGACTGTATCATTAGGTCTTTTTGTGTAGCAGCTGGTGATGATTTATTTTTCTTTTTCGCCTCGAAAATGGCTGGATAGTAAAGAAAATTTTTGTGTTATATATTAAGATGTTTTCCTTGTCAAAAGCAGAATATATTGTTTTTGTCTTCTGTAATCATAGACAATGTATCATCAAAAGTTAAATCTTTTATTGATCACTCTGTCTATCTAAATGATTTTTCCTTTCCACTTTCTTGCAATTTTAATTAAAACTCTAACCTAAAATTGAAGTTATGACACAAGACTTTATGGTCTAGTGGCACCAGCGGGATATTTTCTTCCTATCCTGCTTCAAAAATATTTCTTTTGAGTCAACGTCTTGAAAGCGATTCGAAAAATAAAAGTAGGTCTGCTTGAAGTCATTATGCATTTCATTTGTCGAATTATCTTTAGGTGAGGAGTTTCAACAACGTAAGCCACTAGAATCACCAAGTGTTATAAAAACTTCAAAAGAAAAAAGCAATCCCTCCTTTTTAAAATACTTGCCGTCCTTATTTAAAATAAAATTAAAAAATCTTCTCCGTTGTTAGGGTCATGGATTAGGCTAATTCTCGATAATACTAGTAAACAAGTTCGAAAATTTAAGTTGATTAAACTTTTAATGATAAAAGTCAGTCTCCCTCTTTGGATAATATAATGAAATCGAAACTTCATTGAACTTTACTATAATTTCATTTATTAGAATAATTAGATCAATCTAAATTTACCCTAAAAATAAGAAGTATAACAAATAGTCAACTCATACGAAAAGTAAACAGGCCAAACATTATCATGACACGAATAGTCCTATATATAAAAACTTTGTTAAAGAGATTAATTAGAAGCATAACTATTTCTACAGATAATTAAATAGGTTATATATGGCGCGATCCACGGTGTGGGAGATGGTGGCTCAGCGATTGGGGGCTCGGGCTGATGATAATGGTGGGAATGATCGTTATGTCTGCTTTAATGATTTCTATGATCATTTTCGCCTGTGGAGACTCATCTAACGGCGAGAAGGACGATGATCGGTACTATCATGGAGGTGGAGGAGGCGGTGGCGGAGCAGGCTGCGGTGGTAGCGGTTATGGAGGTGGTTGTGGCGGCGATTAAATTTTCTTGCTGTTGTGGAGTACTCAATAATGTGTACATGTTGTAATCGTTTAATATTTGTGAATATTAATTTTGCATATGGAGTCTCCAAGAAAACTACCACTATAATCTCTAAGATTAATGTGAAAGTTGTTAGTTGCAGTTACTAGGTTTGAGTTTAAACTGTCACGTGTCGATTTGAGATCATGATTTCAAATTTTAAATTCTTCAAAAAGCAGGATTTGAAATTTCAATTTTTAATGTAAAGTTACAGTTAAGCAGGTTTATATTTTGTAAAAATAAAAAATAAAAATAAATGTTTGGCGTGAAGAGATTGTCGGGCCGAAAACCTTTGACGATTATATTAAAGAATAACTAGTTACAATTATTGTTGACTAATAGATCTTTATAAAATTATATATATTTGAAAGTTTATAAAAGGAATGAATGGAATGTGATTTATCGATACGGCGTCTTAGGATATCCAGATACCTTGTTTATGACCCATAGTTCTTCGTTTGGTAAAATTGTATAAGGATGGAAAACTTTGATGGTTTTCTGAGTGGCCAGTTTTATGTTTATGAGAAAATCTTAACAGAAAGCTACGAGAAGCTACATCAATAGAGAAGAAAAAAGATATGTTTACACAAAAAAATCCAATGTTTGTCTTTTGAAGGATTTATTTTTCTTGTCGTGGATTCATATTCGGGAAAAAAATATTCTTCTTCTTCTGAGTGGAAACGAAGGAAAAACAAGATCAAAGTGCTATACAATAAAATTTATTTCGTATTAATTTAATTTTAAATCATAATTTCATATTACATGTATAAGCAGACCTAATTTTTCCCGTCATATTTCTAGGATAGATCATATTAAGGGAAGGAAAGTGTAAATAAACTAGGATAGTGTATATTGTAAGCAATTAATATAAATTACTTCCTTCTGGCTTCCATTTTTTTCATAAATAATTAATTACTAAATATACTGAATATATTTTGGGCATTAAAGCAGGAAACAGAGTTGAATGATCCATGTAGGATCATATGCCATAACGTTCCTGGAAGTTGAGTAATAAATTAGTTGGTCTTATGGACGAAAAATTAAATTTGCTTCCTAGAAGGCTTCTACTCAGCATGTCTGTTGATAAAGGGAAAACAAACTATATATGTTATATTATATTAGAAACCATACAAAATTTTACAACTCAAGTCAATCTAATTTTATTCTTAGGTATTAAAAAAGAAAAGTATAATAGAAATGTAATAATATAAGTACTCTCATGAATCAGTAGTCTTCTTATGCAAGACACAATTATACTTCACACAGTGTGAGGTGAAGTTGAAACCAAATTTAATATGTGGTTTATTTCCACATTTACCACGAATTATATTAGTTGATCATATGTAATTTTGATTTTTGAAAAATAATTATTCAAACTCATTTTAATTTTAAACTTTTTATTTACAACATAATCTATGATTTATCTAAAGCTACAAAATCTTGAAAGTCTTTACAAAGTCAGTATCCAAATCTCATCAATAAAAAAAGCATGACATATACGATATAATATGTTATAATCTTGAAGTATTGAAATTCTAGCGTGATAGCAATTAAATAAGGTCTGCAGGAAAGTCAACAGTGCATAATTTTTTCTGGTCCACAGTTGATAAAAGTTATGTATTGACCCATCGAACTATTTCCCAATAATACCAGCAAACAAGTTTGTCTAGAAAGAAGACGTGAATATATTCTGATCGGCTAGTTACGTAACTTAAAACAATTTAGACCAAATCAAAGTCTTTCCTTTTGTAATTCTTTGCAACTTGTTTGAAGTTGGAACATTACGAAAGATATTTACAAGCCAAGCGTCAAACCTTATTTATATAAACTTGTCAAGGGTCATGTTTCTTCCTTAGCAGCACAAAATGGCGGCAATGTTAAATTTAAGTTCTCGACAAATTAATATATGGCGCATTTCGGTGTGATTGATGAAATTCAGCTCCCGCGATTAGAGGTTCGGGCTAATAATAATGGTGGGAATGGTAATTATGTCTGTTTTAATGATTTCTATGGTCATTTTCGCATGTGGAGACTCCTCTAATGGAGAAAAGGGAAAAGTTTGGGGCGGCGGAGGGTATTATGGAGGTGGAGATGGGCAGCTGAGTTTTTCCAGCTGTGGTGGCGGAGGAGGCTGTGGCAGCGGCGGCGACAGATAGTGGTCAAGGCAAATCTTGTGCTTGTGTAAGAGTCAATAGTTTTTCTTAAATGTATCTTTTATTTTGACGTGTGTTCTAATGAGTTCGTGAAATATATGTATATGAATTTGATTCTGTATATTTCATTATTATAAATAAAATTTTATATTATTAATTTTATATAAAAGTGTGTATAAACACCTTTTATGTTTTTTTTAATTTGATATTTTTAAAATAAAATATTTACATATTATAACAAGTAAAGGTCTTGATGTGTTTATATAGGTTAGGTGTATATAGCAATGTTCTTATAAGGTGATGTTTTTCTCCTTATGTAAAGGTTACACCCTGTTTCTCATTTGCATAATACTAACGAGCAATGCAGTGTATGCTAAAGTATAGTAAGTTGCATTGGATTATTGCCCATCTAGAATAAAAAAATGTGACAAGAATAATACAAACATGGTTAGAAATAATTTTTATCAACTGCAGCTTGAAAATTAGTGCACTATTTTCTTTAAGATTGATGGGATCAATGAAATTGGGGAGGTGATAGATAAATTAGAAAGGTTGGATTGTGTGAGGAGTAGAAAGGAAGACAGAATAGATTGAAAAGCCCGGGAGAGGTGATCAATTAAAATGAACATGCCGTAAGCAGAGTTATTCAAGATGTGATAAATAGAAAATTATGAAGATCGAGAATTAAGATGAGGTTGGTAAAATTTAGTTAAGTGTCTGCATTCTGTGTAGGAGAGGGAGGAGTGGGTAACAAATTATATCTTCTGGTCCTTTAGCCGTACTATGTAATTATTGTATGGTTTCTTATTTTTTGATGTGTATTACTATTTGTTTATATTTGTTTGGAATATCGCAACTTTAGTGTCCCTCTACATCTACATAAAGAGTGTAAGGAAGTAAGGTTACAGTATATTTTACGGTTTTCCTTTATGTTGTTGTTTTTGTGTAGGTCATCCTGAAACTATTTACTTTCATATTCAAATATAAAATTTACATTTACAAAAGAAGTAAAGTAAATGTTAGATGAGAGTTGATACCTCACGTTTCAAATAAGTGATATTTTAGCCTTTAGGTTTTTGTTTCAAAATAGAGTGGTGTTTTATATAATCAAAAGAACATTAATGATGTTATTCAATTTTATATTATTTAAGTGGAGAGAATTTTTACATAATCAAGAAAATATTAAAGAATTGCATCTTTTCGAGATATTTATTAAGGGTAAGTAGGTAAAAATGCATTCCTTTCTAAGTTAAATAATTTTCTCGAAGAGGATGTGTAGAGTTAGCCCGTTTATTTTTGAAACGGAAGATATAAAGAACTTATCAGATCGGTCGTCTCCATTTTTCGAAGGAAAGTGCATTTTGGTCGGCAACTAAAAATGGATTATTATTTTGATGAATAGTTATACGGTATAAAAATTTCTTTTCCGTAGTCAGGTCCTGTGATAATTACAGCGTACCCAACTGCCAGTGCCAATGTTTAGGTAATTAATTAATTAATCAGTTGGTACACTCATAAGAAAGTCATAAATAAACTTCATAAGGCCACTATGTATAACTATTATTACTTTTACAGAATCATTTCCATGTATCATAAGGTCATTATCTATTTGTGAGTAAGAATTAATTGAAATTATAAAAACAAAATAAAAACGACACCATAGCGTGGGAAATGGTGGCTTAGCGCTTGAGGTCTCGGAGCTGATAATGATCATGGTTATGGTCGTTATGTCTATTTTAGTAATTCCAACGGTCATTTTTGCTTGCGGAGACAACAAAAAGGACGACGATGGAAGCGGTGGCGGAGGTGGTTGTGGTGATTATATTCTTTCTTGTCGTGAAGTGATAAATATTTGCAAAAATTTAACTTTGCATGTAAGTTCTTATCAAACTTTGGGAGTTAATAAAGTTGAGACTCATTTATTTACACTTCAATTTGTATATAAGATTGTCAATATCATATTCTTGTCTTTTAATTTGATAAACAGTGTATATATACATTAATTACTCTTTATAATTACTTGCTTGATTAAGATAGTACTGTTTCAACAGTTTGAAATTATGCACCCAATTTTGCGTCAAGAACTTGGTTCATTTCTCCATCCTTCGCTTCATACATGTCAAATCTCTCCTTTCCAATGGAAAACATTTCAGGCTGTAATTTTCTCGTTCAGCTCTCTCTCTATATATATATATTTGAAGTTTTAACTTCTTTTAACACAAAAATTTATTTGAACACTTTATAGCAGACAAACTAATAGCTAAACATTATTTTACAATATTAATGAAGTCAAAACACAATAGTTTTTATGCTAGAATGTTTTCTCCAATATGAAGGATAACACCATAGTTTTTACAATTATTAGAATTACTACTTACGCAATAGTTTTTTGATTAGTGTTCCTCAAGAATAATAATTGAACTAACAAACCCCAAATGTTCCTCCAAATCAATCAACCTCTAAATTCACTTTAGTTGATACTAACAAATGTGTATCAGTAGTATTACAAGTCAAACAAAGCACTTTAGAAACGAGCAGATGATTGCGTTGCAGAAAGAAATCTATGAGATCAGAAACAAAGAAGGCGATCAAATTGCAAAGAGTACCCATAGAAACAAGCGTAAATCTGGTGAAAGTATCATCTCTATTTGATGTGGCTTTTTAGCCTGCTTGCCTTGACCCTTCTTAGGCCCCTTTCCCGGCGTTTCAGCATTTCAAGCTTGCTCAGGCGCTCTTGCTCTTGACGTGCCATCACAAGAGGATCATCTTCCTTGATATCATGTGGGTACCATTGTGACACCTTCTCGCGATGAGCTTCTTGCGTAAATCTTGTGGATGATCTCTGCCCAGTTGGATTAAGCACATGACCAAATATCCTGGCCCTTGCCTCAGCCACCCCTTCAACGGCTGCCTTGGCTACCACATTCTTCAGTCTCCCAAAGTTCATTTCTTTGTTCCAAAAGCAGCTCAGTACATGGATTCTCTGCAGAAAGAAGAACAATCTTAAGACACATTAAACAAATTGCTGTTATTAGACATTACGTCATGGAGAAGTCGTTATTAATATATTTTAACCTGTTGTATCATGTAAGTTGCTTTATTTTCCATATTACAATTCTCAATTTCTATGTATGATTACTTATAGTTATCTTTCGGTGACTAAAAGTGTAAAAATTCTCTTACTCTACCAGCATAAAGAAAACATCAATTCAGAATAAGTAAAGCCTTAGATTCGCAGAGCTCAAGAAGTAATGCCTTAGCCACAGCTATAGACGCAAATATGCGTACAAGTTGAATTGTGATAACTAAAAGTCTGCACAAGCCACTATCAACAAGGGTTCACTGAGAAGTCTGATATAATTGTAAATATATATCTGATTTACTGACACAAAAACAACAAGATATAGAGATTCTAGGATAGAGATGGAGCCATCACCGTGCTGCTATTGCAAATTTTGACAAGAATAAGATAAGATGTCATAGAATAGCACATGAGATTTCAATTGTGTAATCATGGCGGACTTTGTTGCGGACCATAATTGTATTATGTATGTGAATGTGAGTATAAACTGTACTTATTCTGAAAAGTCTAAATTTTGGATTAGTCTTTGGTTATAATTGATAAACCAGTAGATGTTCCTACCTGGTAAATCACAAACATAAGTTAAAAGACCATCTTTACTCCAAAAGAAAAAAAGTTGAAACAGGGGTCTGAGAAAAACATAGCTCCCCACCTCCCCCTATGTTTAAACTATGAGCGGCCCCCTGTTGTACTAGTAAAGAAGGGATCAAGTGTGCTCAGAATATATGGTTCTGACCATTATGTTTAGAGTAAGATGGATTCAAACAGCATCAGGCTAGTTGTACTGATTAGATCACAATGACCAGTCACGAAACTTGTATAGATTAAGTGTGTTACTTCTCCCAATGAAAACTTGAAAACTAAAAGTAAACAAAACAACTAAAAATGAAGACTCTAAATCTGAATATTGAGTTATTGACTAATAATTTATTTTAATGCAGGGAACTATGTGAATGAGAAAAGGTGTGCACACAAGGTTAGCTCAATTGGCGAAGGTTAAAGGGACTTGTGTCTTAAGTTACAAAGTTAGTCATGTACTTTAAGCAAACTAACTCTAGTATTTAAGTGGATAACGGTAGAGGGTCCGGCCCATCATCCCTGAGTTTGGGGAACTGTGGTTGGCTCAAAGGATCGGCTCCAGACGGATTTCTCAGATCATCAAAAAAGAAAAAGGATCAGGAAGTAACTATTCATGAATCTTGTCAGAATAGTTTTCAGAAGAAGAAAAATAAGAGCAAGCTCGCAAGCCTATATTATACAATATATTTAATTGACGGGCAGGAGGATCTGTAATTTAAACGTCATGGTTTCTAAGTTCTACTAACACGATAATCTCAAGCGAACATGCGACTACTAATAGAACCAATTAACAAGTAACACTTCAATACATATTCAAAAACATAAAAACCAATATATGAATAAAAATATCACCACTACTTGCCCTTAACAACTTTTGATCCATGACTATCAATGATGCCATCATTGGTTACACCTCCACATGCATCATCTTCTATATAACAAACTAAACAATAACTCAAAATCCATAACTAGTTTCATAGACAAATCTCACAATTCTATGCCGATTAACCCTCACATCTCAGTCGTAAGCCACAAATTCACAGTTACAATTTTTTATTAATATCAAATCAAGAGAAAGATACACAATCACTAAAAAAGAAAAAAAGAAACAAACCTCTATGAAACAAACAAAATATTTACAAAAAACTTCAACACTACTGAATTAGTAATCTAGAACTTTAAGGGTGCATTTAAACCTACCATGATAAAAATTAGTTTCTCAAAAGAACATGTAAGACAGTCATGACAACCAAAGATAAACCCCTCCAAACATCTAGAGAACTACTGCACCAGTTAGAGATTTTGACCAAGTACATAAAGAATAAGACACTTAAGGATTATAAGGTTCCGTACAGGACCAAGCTTGTTCCTGCTAAATCAAAATACTCTGTTCTTCTCATGAGTCTATTTGAATATTTATTTAATTAAAACTAAACCAAGTAAAAGAACGAGACTGAAAAAAACAAAAATTGACCTCAGAATGGGAGCTAAGTAGATCTGAAAATGTTGGAATAAGTGAGTAGTTTTTGATATTGAGAAACGCGTCGCTGACTCCAGAATCGGAATAGTAGCGAGACCAGTGGCGTCAGCAGTAGGCGGTCGGCGGTCTCAGTTTCAACTTCTAGTTATCAAAAAGTTGCATACTGCTTGTGAATGTAAAACCACGAAGGGACAAATCCAAAAGAGTACTTTGGGTATAGAGTTGAGTGTATTTTGGTTCTTTAAGTATTACTTTACACATAATGAGTCCTTTAGGTTTGAAATGAAGAGAGCACTTTTGGCCCAGGTGAAGACAAACACATTAAAACGATAAAACTAACAGAAAACCTTCAAAGGTTAACATGTTACAGTTATAAATGATACTTCTTCCGATATAAATAAGTGAACAAGTTGCCAAACATAACCTGACATTATATTCAAGAAATCAGTTGCCAATGTTATCCTTTTTTTCAATTATTATTAAACTGTTTCAGCAGAATAAAAAACAAGAAATTTGCATCAACGGACATGTGCTATGACGACTACAACACAAGCTGCACAACACAACATCTTTTGAAATACCGAAAATGTACATGGAGATGCTTTGTCAAGAACATTTCAAATCAAAGAATTGTAATTTGATAATAAATTATAAATCTAAATTGTATCCATTAAACACATATCATGGCAAACAAAGAGAAAGCAGGGGATAGACATGAGCTCTGCAAACATAACATAAAATATAAGGGAATAAGCATAAATCAATAGTCAAATTCAACTTATTAGAGAACTGTGGCTAAATGTAAACTCGAATCACAATAAAAATCAATCACCTAAACTTTGCGAATTTCAGATTTAGGAATATAACATAAAAATTAATCACGCAAACACACAGAAATGGGCGAGGACGTGAGTAGTGATAGAGAAGAAGACAAAGGTGTGGCTGGTGTATTTGTACCTGAGACGAGGGGACAAACAGGAAGATCGAGGTCTGTTGGGTTTGGGGTGGTGAGGGACTGCGACGGGCAGAGGAGCTGCAGCGAGCTTTGGTGGTTGTTTCGCCGGAGGCTGCGCGGCGATGGAGTCTGCCGGAGACTGCTGCTGGTCATCGGAGAAGGCGTGAAGAAGAAGAGAGGAGAGGGAGAGCAGTCCAGCTGCTATCGGAATCGGGGAGAGAGAGGGGAAGAGGATGCGTTAATGGTGAAATCGGAGAGGGAATAGGGCGGCGGGTCTTTTGGGTCGGAAAGAGTGGAAAGAAAAATGATAAAAATTAGGTTTAGGTTTTGGGGAAGGCAAAATATGGAAATGGTAAGATTTAATCACGACCCTTGGATTAAAAGTGATGAAAGACTGAGATTTAATTATAAGATATGGGTCGGATCACGGGTCAAACGGGTTAATAATTAGGTTAAATTGGTAGATTTAAATTAGGCTAGATTTGCAATTTAAATAATAGCCAAAATTAATCAAAAGTGGTTAAAATTTAATAAGAAATGGCCAGATTTTAAATAGATTGGAAGATAATTGAATTTACTGCTATTAAATGATATACTACATATGAGATAATTTAATAAATAGATATTACAAATAGTTTAAATTATAGAAAAATCATATATAAAAAAAGTTATTAATAAATAAATCTTAAATTTGAGTAGACTTGCGTAAATACTATATAATTAATTTAATAACTACAAAAATATAATTAATTTATCAAAATTATGTAAACTTTATTATCAACATAACTAATTTATAAATTCAAATAATACTATTAAGCAAAATAAATTTGTGAAATTTAAAATAAAAAAACAAAACAACTTTACTTATAAATGTTAAAATTCAGCTTTGAGTCAATTAATTCAATTATAAATTTAAAATAAAAAATGATTACAAATTGTATGTACAAATATATGTAATTTAAATAATTTTGCAATATTACGATAACTAATTATTTTATAAATATGAATGCAAAATCGAATATTCATGTAAAAAATGTGAATAAAATATATGTATATAAGCGGCATATAAGCGTGTAGGTCGGTCAAAATTGTCGACGAGTTGTACAATCAAACTCTTTTAGTAGATCCTTCAGCAAACTTTCTTTGTGAAATGAGGACTCCGGTTGGTTTGTAGATGACTTAGTTCCTAGGAAATAATGAAGCTTTCCCAAATCCTTTATCTTGAGCTGACTATGTAGAAAAGATTTTAAGGATTCAATTTCCCACCAGTCGGAGTCCAGTGGTAGAATATCATCGACATACCTTGCCCTGAAGATCGTTGAATCGTCCATTTTACATGCAAATAGAGAATGATCCACAAATTGGAATGAGAATATCCACTAGAATACAAGGATGTTGCAGGTTCTCATACCCTTTGTCTCTTGAAACCTACATTTGAGCCATACGAGACTTGTTTAGTCTACAAACCACTCTGTTGTCACTAACTTGATGAAAGCCTTGAGGCAATTCCGTATGCTTTTTCTTGTATAGAAATCCCGTGAAGGAAAACATTGTTCACGTCAATTTGAACCAAGTCGACCTTTCTTAAGCTGCCTAGGCCAATGAGCGTCGATGGTAGTCATTTTAACCCTTTGGTGAGAAGGTTTCATTATGGTCTAGAAGTTTATTTGTGTACCCGCTTCACAACCGGTCTAGGCTTTGTATCTTTCAATAGTTCCGTTAGCCTTATGTTTAACCTTATACAATCACTCGCGACACATGGAACTTTCTTTCGGTAGGAGAATTACAAAATCCCAGTGTTGTTGGCATGAGTGCTTGAGCTCGAATCGGTCGCTGTTGCCAGGCGATGTCTGGCTAACCCCTCGTAAGTTGAGGGTTTATGATCATGTAGATGTCCTGTTGTTGCTTCTGGAATCAGAGAAGTGAGTGAACTACTAGCAATGTGAAGCCCAGTCTTTGTGTTTTATTTTGAAGTTTGGTGGCGGAGACTAGGTAATGTGTAGAGTATAGTCTTTCAAATAACTTGGGACGGTGTGGTCTCCTAGATCTTAGGTGCTTGGTGATACTTTGAGGTATATGGTGATTGGGAGAAGCGGAGATATTTGTTACATGGATATGAGGGTGAGTGTAGTAATAGTAGGTGTAGCATCGTGTAGTATCACGAGAGGGTAGGAAAGTATTGGTGTAAGTGGTGATTGTGTTTAGATCTTGTGATCCGGATCATAAGTAGTCTTTGAAAGTGTTATTTGTTAAGTTCAAACCTTTAGAATGAAAGGCGAGTTTAACGGGAATTGAATTGAAGGAGTTGGAATCAAAAGGAAAAAAAAAGCAAAAGGAAAATATGTTCATAAAATAAGACCTCTCTAGAAATGTGAATTCTTTTGTGTGCAAATCCGGGACTTTATAACCCTTTGTATTGAAAGGATAACCCACAAATATATGAGTGTGGACACAGATCAAACTTATCTTTGTGAGGTTTGACAATGGTGGGAAAGCATAGGCAACCAAATGACTTTAGGTGTGAGTAGGCAGGGTTGTTTGTGGTAAAGTTTTCAGTGCTACCGTATCTTGAGGTTGATGGCAATGTATTTATGAGGTATGTGACGGTTAATACCACATTCCTTGATCTTCTGGCTGATATTTTGGAATGATACAGGAGTGACTTTGTTTGTCTCGAGTAGATATTTATGTTTTCTTTCCTGACACCGATGCAATTTTGTGGTGTATATGGAACTTGAGTTCTTTGATCACGAAGATGCCTTTACTATCCGGGGAAATCACAGTCTCACTGTTGCCCAATGAATTTTAGTCCATTGTTTGGCATTACAAGCACATCCGCCTTGAAATTATAGTAGCACACAGTGCCCTAATGGGCACAATTTTGCTAAGCTGGTGAGCTAGCGCATACGGTGTCTTGGCTAGCTCTGTTACGGATTACGGAAACAAAGGGCTATATAGCAGTACATGAACCACGACCTCAGCCCATCTGGGCTATAGCATCAGTGCACGAGATAACAGTGGCGGAACATCTAAAACTTAACGGGTAAACAGGCGAAAAGCTACGTGACCGGCAAGGTCACAACTATTAATCAAACTATGGCTCGCCACGACCAAATCCCATAAAACGAGAGATACTAAATAGCTATACATTGCACGGCACCGCACGGCCAGGCTTAGCGGCCACGGGGAGGCCAGAAATAAAACAATCGCAAGCCTACATGAGTAACAATAGAAATGATCGGAGGACGGGGGCCAGAGCCTACCCTCTTGGCTGAGAAAAAGAGCTACACCTCTGGAAATGGACCTAGGATGACGAGGGGCGGCAACCGATAGGCGGCGGAATCAGGGATCGCCTCGCCGTCATGAGTACCCTGCGGACAATGTCCGGCGCCCCACTTTAGGCGTGATCTGTGTCTGCGAGTATACCGCTAGCCCCAAAATAAAGCAATGGTATAGATAGCATGTCCCCTTTGTCCATATGCGGAGATAAGCCCGAATACGAAGAAAGCGTAAAATGAATCGTAAGCTACCGTATTGATAAGGCGGAGGCGTACACACATGCGCGACTGACCTGCTTTGTCTAGTAGCCTAATTATATAACACATAAATAGATATCTGAAGTAGCAAGCAAAAAGGCGATACCAACCCCTAATGGCGGATGGCACCAAGCAAGCAAACAATCTATATACCCCTACTAGGGTCAAAACTGTAAAATAAGTCCTCCACTCGTACGCTTTCGACCCGGAGCTCTGGAAGCCCCACGGGTCTACGGCTCGGGCCTCGGCCTCAGATATAATGGCAGGTGTGCAGGTGGAGGACTCTCCTCATAGGCAGATGTGATTAAGATGCAGGATCTAGGACATAAACTCAGCGGGGCTATACGAAGCGAGATACACGTAATAGCGGATATGCTGGTGATAGCAGTTAAGTGCAGTTTCCACTGGACACAAAACTCAACGGGCTATACGAAGCAGGATTTGCCTGTGTGCGATCGGATTGGCATGGGGGAAAGCTTCATCCCGTCATCGTCCAAGGCCCCAGGGACGACATGCCCAGCTCACTTGGGTGACGTAAACCCACCGCTAAGTGGGCGACACAGTTACCAACCCGAGGGCGGCGAGGCCAGCTCAATAAGAGGCCCTCGCCTACAAGTCTCAACAAGCAAATAGCCATATAAACCAGGCATGTATAAATGAAAAGATTATCTGGCCCGATTTCTTATTCTGATCTCTTCATCTTAAGTGATTCTTCTTTTACAAGCTATACGATTACGAAATCTTTCTTCTTCATTGGCTAATTTGTAGCCAATATCGTCTTTGTCTAGCGGTAATACTTTACTAAGTTATATTACGAAAATGCTGTTTCTTTTTGATACATAACATGCTTGCTAATCATACAATAAGCTATGCAGAATCACGGAATGCTAACTCGCCCTTTGGCGCGTGCTTTTCTATCTTTGATTTGAAATACGATGTAGCAACGCAAACCGGTATGTACTAGACTTACTCAATTCTCATTCAACTCAGAGAGTTTCAAATACGGAGTTTACTGATTCACAACATAAGACTTACTAACGCCGAAGAACAACCGCATACCTTAACCTCGAGTTATCAGAGCGTCGGACGAGGCTGAGTCGATATTAGAAGCTAAATCTCCCATTGCATTTCATAAACACGTCAATTAGTACTAAATACAACCTTTATTCCGAAGGACGGCGTCACTTTCGAATATAATTATAGCTAAACTTAGGCTTATCGAAAAGACGGTCAAAACTTTCTATTTTGATCCCGGAAAGGAGAAGTATTCAACTTCGTAGCTGGAGCACATAAACACTAATTTGGGAGAGAGATTCTACTTTACTTTGGTTCGGTAGCTCGGCAGTTCGCGTAGTATTTCGCGAAACAAAACGTGAAATGCTCCACTGCTTGCTGCCTAAATACCTCGGTACTGAGGTTAATTTGAGTTTAGACTTCGTTTGGCAGCGTAATCTGACGATTATTTTAATTTTCCTTAAATCCTTCTTCCCTGCGATTTCCTTGAAATTTCCAATGGAAATTATCATTAAATTAAAGGAAATTAACATAGTTAAAGGAAGTTATTAATTAAGGAAATTAACATTATTTAAAGGGAATTATTAATTAAAGGGACTTATTTTAATTAAAAGGGAATTATCATCCGCAATGAACTTTAAATACTTGGATACTATAAATGTGATTTACGCCTTGTGTGAGCTTGGCCCATTGACATTTTTCACAGGGCCTTTTCCTAGCATGTATGGCTCAAATGATATTCTTAACTTCCAACACGCGAATGGAGGCCACCTATGCGGGAATTCTGGGGGTATAACATTCTCCCCCACTTAAGAACATTCGTCTCGGAATGAGATCTGCTATCTGAGGACTTCTCGACTTACTCAACAGTAGCAGAAAAATTTATTGAGAGTTTCCCTGTAATATGGACTATCCCAAAACACAGAAACACGAAGGTTCATCACAGTGCTCCACACGATACTAGAATTCATTTGATAAACATACAGTCTTTCGTATATACGTACGACCGTATGAGTGCTGCGCCCAAGTAATTATACGGACATACCTGTCCTTTGATTAGGCACAGGAACAAGTGAGATATCTAGCCTTCATATCTTCGCTACCTCCCACGTCATTTCCTCTCGGTTCTGTTACGCCACTTAATACTTTGTGAGGCCTTGATATCTTTAGTTCTCGTCTGTGATCTTGTCTGTCTAGGATAGCTCTTTGGAACCTCTTCGTAGGCCGGCTCTTACATGCTAGATATCACGAATTTGGGCACTCTTAACAGGTCTCTAAGCATTTCCTCAACATGGATACATGGAAAGTTTGGATGACAGTTGATGCAGCGCGAGTTCAACTCGTCTGCTTGGCCTATTAACCTGCGAATCGTATGACACAGACAAATCTTGGTGAGAACTTACCTTCTTTATGAATCAAATCACCGCCTCATCAGGAACACTTTAAGAGAAATACCCAGTCATTCACATCCGAACTCAGGTTCTGTAGTACATCTTTGTTGTGCGGGGGTGGAGAGAATATCGGCGCAATGTGCCTCGTTCATGATCTGGCTGGCGGAGGCACAGAGCATTGGGAACGCATAAAAGCGATTACTCTCTGACGCGGGTAGCTCAAATCTCTACATTACGGAATCTGTGCTTTCCCGAGAAATATTATCTTCTAATTTGAACCAGGAGTCGGGATCTTCTGTTGTCGTTCTCTTTTACTCGACAGCAGGACTGACACGGCGGTGTTCGAACTGCAGCTCCATTGCCGCCATCCTACATTACCTGACAGCGGCTAAATTATCGATAGATTGTATTTCGACCAACTCGTTGCTCAAAGATTACAAATACGCCAAACTCTAATAAATTCATAGCTAAGGCGTTTTGCCGCCGTTGCTCTTCTTAGTACATTCATCGCACTTGAGCTCGTATAATTGGCCAGTCATGCGGGCTATCTTTGAAAGAGGCAGAACAAGTAGTTTACGTGTAGCTAGGCTTATGCGGCCTTGGCACATGTGAGAACTCTTGTTGCTTGGATAACCGAGCAGAGTCTGCGCGCCTTGTTGGCTGCTCGATCGGAGGATCACGTGTGATCATGACCTCACAATGATCACAAGATCTTTTGTAACCTTAAATAAGCTGAATAATGAGACTTAATCGGACTTATAACGGCTAAGCATAGCCTTAATCGAGACTTAATCAATCTGGGATCTTCACGGGAATTCTGCGATCTCTTGGTTTTAGTAAACATTGCTAGCGGAGTACTACGATTTCTTACGCCTTGTGCGTACCACTTGGATTTATACCCTTGTACAGGGAAATTATCGGATCTTATAGGCTATTACATGAAGCGGCCTTCTACTAAAGCTCTGTTTTTGACTATCTTACGAGAACCGGTTGAAGTACTAGTTTGTCACTAGCTAACGTGGACCCTCTTTCTTGGGGTACCCACGGGTGTCCCGGCCCCAGGATAGTGGAGTGGCTTGCGAGGTGTTCCACGCTAATAGCGCTAGGTTGACTAGGGTGAGCTCTCCTATGGGCGGAAAAACGTGTACGACCAACAACATCTTGGAACAATTACGGTATTGCTAATCTCTGAAGTATGCCTATTCGGTCTCTAATTATTTGGTCCTAGTACATGCACTAATGTTGCTGATCTTTAGGGATGCTTCTCTGCTAATACGAGGCGCCGAGTTGGTCGTTAGGCCCAGCCTAAGCTATGCCACCCATTATCTAGCCATACGATTCGAATAGCCAACTACGGTAGCTTAAAGCCTAGATCGGCAACAAACATATAATTACGTTAACAAATGTGAGAGGCGAGCAAGTTTCTATTGGCTTCATACGTAGGTCACGCTTAACGCCCCTTACTCTTTATGGAGCTCCACTTTCTTCTCTTTTTTTTTTTGTGGGGTCACACGGTGCAATCTGTATATGCTCTAGCACTAATCAGCATCACAATGATTGTAACCCACATGTATTGCTCGACATATCTATTATGCGTACCAGCCAACTCGTGCGATGCATGCTAGAGTGCAGTGATACCACAGATCAATGCTTTCTGAGTTCATATTTGTACATGATACACGACTTTTACGGTCTATTAGTATCTCCTACCTTCTCTTATCATTTCATTGTATTGTCACCCCATTACGGAAGTAACAAACATATAAACTTTAGTTGTAATTCTCTCTTTGTTTGAGGTAGCCACTCTTGCACCAGTATGGGGTCAACATTCAAATCTTATGCGGCCATATAGAAGTTACGTTGAGCCAGCATTGTCTGCTTTGGGCCTTATCTCTAGGCCATACTAGATTAGGAGTCTCCGTATCGGTAGTTTCTTAGCTTCTCCCGCAGCGGGATCTGCGGCGTCTGAGCCGCGATTTCTGTCTCTTAGCTGTTAGTCAGGAAGCAGTCCTTAATACGCGATGCTACATTAATGCAGGTAATTCTAATTTCCATAAAATCTATTATTCACCTTCTTCCTTTATCTTGCTTTAGTAGAACTCTGGGATTCCAGTACCTTGCCCATTGCTAATGAGTTCTTGGTCAGAGTCTCGATTCCACTTAGCACTGACATTCGAGACTGTCGATTCACGCTGACCTTTACTGCGTTTCGATATTACAATGAATCATATCTATTATCTTGCGGTGTGTCTTAGCTGTTATCAGCATATTTGGCGGACTTGGCCTTTTCGACTCAAACTTGACTATTACTAGGCGTTCATGTTGCTGAGTCTCACATCTGTTTTAGGTAATTGCTTTGATCTTTCTTACACTCTTCATTTCAGCTAACACTTCTGGAATTAATCAATCTGCAACCCGGCACTCTTGTTTTGGGCAGCCTCACCTCAGTTCTTATGCCCGCTTTCTGCATCTTGGAATCAAGGTCAAAAGGTAGGAATAGCCGCTTTCTTATTACGTAAATAAAGACATATAAGCTGTACCACACACTGAAAAGATATAGATTTGGGAATCCTGCATTTCCCTCTCTTTCTCATACTCGTGATAGTTTGATATTATACGATATCTTAATCGGATCTTATATATCTAATAAATAAGTCGACTCGTAGGTGCGTTATCTTCTTCCTATTCGAGCGTTATCAACGTATACGGAAATAGTCTGGAAATAAAGGTATTATCTTCGGGAAGGCCTCTGGTACCTCTTACCATTCTTCCCGTAATTATCTTGTATACGGATGGTATTATCTTGTTGCTATATCGATCATACTGCACGTAATAGAGTATTGTTGATCGGCCTCGTATCGTAACCCGAAAGAATATGGTAAGTTTTTAGGGACTCGACCCTATGCATCTGCTCTTATGCTTACGTGACGGCGAAAGAAGAGTAACCATCCTATCATGCCTCGCGACCCCTCCTGCCTATAGTATGTAGTGCTGACATCCATGGAGCAAGACTCGCCAGCAGCCTGGACTCCTGGGACACGACCTGGCTACGATGCCAAGTTTGTCACGCCGCCTTGAGGGTATGGCCGGCACTGTGCCCTAGTAGGACAGGGCCTATGGCTGGTGAGCCCTAAGCGCATGCGGTGTGCGGCTGGCTCTGTTACGATTCTTTGGAAACAAAAGGGCTATATAACGGCGCAAACACGGCCTGGCCATCTGGGCCTATAGCCCCTCCGATGCTGAATAGCATTTGACGAACATCTAAAACTTAACGGGTAAACAAGCGAAAAGCTACGTGGCCAGGCAAGATCACTTACTTATTATCAAATATGGCCTCACACGACCAATCGTAAAAGCAAGAGATACTAAATGGAAATTATACAGCGCACGGCTCGCACGGCCAGAAGCAGCGGCCCTTGGGAAGATAAATAAACAATCTGCAAGCCTACATGAGTAACAATAGAAATGATGGGACGAGGGCCGGAAGCCTACCCATCTTGTACAACAAGGAAAAGAGCTACGCCTCACAGAAATCGGACTCGGATGACGGGAGGCGACAACTCCGATGATTGGCCAGGATCACGAGGGATCGCCTCATAGTACATGAGTACGCAACGAGCCCAGTAATCATGGCGCCAATTTTGGGCGTCGGTCTGGCGTGAGTGCAGTATGCAAAGCAAGCTGAAATAATATAAGCCCAGCAAACATTGGGCCTGAATGCTGCATATCTAGCAAATCTGTGAGGAGATATTTGAATCAAGAAAGCCCAGTAGAAGCTGAATCATGCTACGTATTGATAAGGCGGAGGCGTGCATTTATGTGACGGCCACCTGTTTGTCCTAGTAGCTAGTATATAACACGCTAAATAGATATACAAATGCTTGACAGAGCCAATACCAACCCCAGCGGATGGCACCAAGCAAGCAAATCAATCTATACCCCACCAGGTCAAAACGCCAAATAAGTCACTTTCAAACTCATCTGCTCGCCCGGAGCTCTTCTGACCCGCCGCGGTCTCCGGCTCGAGGGCCTCGGCCTCAGGTATAAATGTGATGCAGTCCAGGACTCCTGTGTAAACCGATATGAGATAGAGATGCAGATCCGGACACAAACTCAGCTGGGGGCTATACGGCTTAGGAGCTACACATAATAACGAGATGCAGAGACGATGGACAGTGCAGTTTCCACAGACCTGAAAACTCAACGGGCTGCCTCCCCGAAGCGGGCCCGCACATGTCTTTAGTCGATTTGCTATGGAAAGCCGTCCCATCTTCGTCCAAGGCATTTGGGGTCGGCATGCCACTCCTTGGAGTGGCGTAAACCCACCGCTCGAGTGGGCGGCAAATTGCTGACCCGGGCGGCGGGGCGCTGTTAAGGGCCGCTCACGCCCTGTGGTCTCGACAAGCAAATAGCACATATAAATAGCAAGCATGTATAAGCGAAAAGATTGTAAATGATTTCTTCATTGGTCTATTTTCTGTATGGTTATTTGCGCTATGCGATTAAAATCTTTCTTTAGCGGTAGCTGTCACAGCCAATATCTCGTCATCTAGCCGGTAATACTTTACTAAGTTTATTAAAATCTTGTTTCTTTTATTCTATAACATGCTTGCTAATCATACAATAAGCTATTACGAATGCTGGAATGCTAACTCGCCACTTGGCGCATGCTTTTCTATCTTTCGGGTGATACGATGGCAAGCGCAAACCGGTATGTACTAGACTTACTCGATTCTCGGCATTCAACTCAGAGAGTTTCAAATACGGAGTTTACTATGATTCAACATTTAAGATTACTAACTCTTAGAGAACAAGCTTATGTCATGCCTCCCTGAGTTATCCGTGGACGAGGCTCAGTCGATGTCCATTTAAATCTCTAAGCATTCATAAACACGTCAATTAGTACTAAATACAACACTATTAGAGGGCAGGCGTGCTGCGATATAATTACAACCTAAACTTGGAAACCCACTTGAAAGGCAGTAAGAGAAAACTTGCTATTTTGAGAAGTCGAAGGGAGAAGTATTCAACTGCATGGCTAGAACATAAAACCTTGTTGGAGAAATTCTACTTACTTTGGTTCGGTAGCTCGACGATTCGCCGTAGTATTTGTAGAAACAAACGTGAAATATCTACATAACTGCTAAATACCATATTGGCAGGTTAATTTGAGTTTAGACTTCGTTTGGCCCAGTGTGAGCGTTATTTTAATTTTCTTAATCTTAACTTCCTCTCTCTGCATTCCTTGAAATTTCCAATAGAGTACTCATTAAATTAAAGGAGATAAAATAGTTAAAGGAAGTTAGTAATTAAAGAATTAACTTATTTAAAAGGGTAATATTAAAGGGAATATATTATTAATTAGAAATTATATTCAAAATAGAGCTAAATGCTTGGATACTATAAATCGCATTTTCGCATGTGAGCTTGGCGCTTGTTGTTTTTCCCCCGGGCCTTTTACGCGTGTATGGAGCTCTCAAATATTCTTAACTTGACACGCTTGAGATAAATTGCCTATGTGCGGGAATTTAGGGTATAACAACAACTTCAAAGCATAGTTGGCTTTAATAGCTCATTTTGTTTCATGCAGGGCCAACTTCCTTTGAAGGCCCTCACGGGAGGTGGTAGGCCAAAATGGGTTGTATTTCATTTGTCAAAGTGTCATAATCCATTCATAATACATTGTCTGGTTGTGTTAGTTCACACCTTACGATATTAGATTGAACTTGAAGCTAGGTACAAACAACACTACGCAATGTTAACACTTAATTCAAACATGCTTCTCAATTTGATCACATACCTTATAGCCATTTGGTAGGGTCATAAGAAAGGATAAGAGGTGTCCTAACTTTGGTTAAAGAGATATTATATGTCATTAATGGTTTGTAGCTCTGATACATTATCCGGGAATCGGCGGATGAGTACTACATCTACTGTGATAAATCACCAATCTCGATTATAGAGGAGTGACAAGCTAGTATGCACGAGGCTTGCAACACCTTGTCCATTGAGAATATCTTACGCTTTGGTTTTTGGCTTCGTTAAGTCTTTCTTCGCTATGCATGATACTTCTGAAAACTCATTAGTTTTTCATCTTTGATCCTTTGTCAAACTAAGCTCAAGGCTCTTCTTGTGGAATGCGTACCCTCGGGAGCTGTTTGGACACTTGCATTGTACCTAAATTTCTTCCTTTAGTGAACTTGAAGTCTTGAGGGAATCCATAGATTCTATAACATTTACTAGTGTGTCCGGTTTTCTTACGGTAATCACCGGAGACAAAGTAGGCTATCATTGTTGTTGTAAGAGTGCAGTTATGAAATTTTTCCTCGTTCCTTGTTGCATAGTTGGTCTTGAAGTTTCCATTTAGACAGTCCTTGTTTATAGCTCTTTTGCTACTGCGTATAGGTTATTCCTATAAGCATTACTAGTTCTGCACCAACGTTGGAGAAGTAGAGTCCAAATGAAATTGATTATGAGGCTTAAGTTCTCTACCTTCTCTTCAGCACGAATGGAGAAGGTTTGTGCCATAGTTGGCAATGGATTTATCATTAGGATATTACCCCTCACCACTATAGGCTTACGTTCAAACCCGTTAAATGGATGAGTTTCTACATCCACATTGACTTTGGCATTTTTGTCTTACCTCCACGTGGCAAGCACGTACCATTGCATAATGATAGCATCCAAGGCACTTAATTCATAAGTCTTACGATGTGTGCTTATTGCTTTGTGATATCAGATTTCCACTGCGATTGATCATTGATCTCTTGTTGGAGTTGATAGAGTTTTGCTCATAGTTTGCACGATCGTGTCTATCTTCTAACTCATCCCATAACTCCTTTGCATTATTTACATATTGTAAGCTGTCAGCAGGTACTTGAAAGTGAATTCGAATCAGGGAATGTGACCATATCATCACATCTCTCCCATTGAGTGAACATAGGTGAATCGATGGTGGTTTTTCAATCTTACCATTGATAAATCCGCCTTGTTCTTCAACTGATAAAGCACGAAGAACACCTCTTTTCCATGCCTTATAACGAGATCCATTAAAGGAAATAGGGATTGATGAAAGTCGTACTACCGATGGATGCATATAGAATGCATCATTGATGTCTTGCGTTTGGACTGTCAGCTCTAGTTTGATCCATTAGTTGATGACAATCAAGTTGACAAAACGTATGGAAAATGAAGAAGTAGCGAATATGAGTCTGCCCAGTCGCAGATCAAATAAAGGAAATAGCTGCAGATGAAAAGAAAGACAAACATACGATCCTCTGACTCTTAGGTGATTTGTGTGTGTATATAATTAATACTTCCTTGCTGCGATGCCATGTCAAAATCTATCTTGAATGAAAGATATGATGGCTAGTTCACATCCTCCATTGAAGGAGTTCGAGCAGTGAAGGAAAATGAGAAAGAATGGGAAAATTGAGGCAGAAAACTTGCCTGCTACTTCACTCTGTTTTCAAATTATATACAAGGGAAGGGAGGGAGTTAGTTCTCCCTGTAATAACTGATTCTGGCTAAAATGACCAGAATACCCTTTTCACTAATTACTAACTAACTTACAACTAATCAATGTAACACAATACTAATCAATCCTAACTAACTAACTAACTTCTAAATAACTAACCAATTAGCTAATGGCTATAATCTCAACACAATGGTTTGTTGTTATTTGCACATCAAAGAAAGAAGTGAGCCAACTATAGTGAACCAAAAAATTGATTCTTTCCGGCATTGCACCATAACTTCTAAGATGAGTTTATAACTCCAAATAACTTTGCCATTTTGATAAGACAGAGTATTTTTATTCTTATTGATGACAGCTTACAAAAAGAATTGGAATTTTACATACAAAAGAATATATATGAACATGAAGAAATAGTAAAAGATACATAGTATACCAAGAGCATATGAAGGAGTGTTTGTATTCCTAAAAATACAAGTAGTTGGAGGAATCTGCACAGTTGCTGGTGTCTCTGCAGAGTATAGCTCGGCCCGACAATTGAGCGAGGGGCTCAATATCCTTCTCTTTTAGCGTTTCATGCAATCTTTGCATTTGGGAAGCAAATATGTCATCAGAACCTGTGGATTGTGGAACATTTTCAAGAACCATTTGTGTATAATATACATTATTTATATATACTGATTTTTAGCTGTACTTACCCCAAGAGCATGATAAGAACCGCTATACCATACTCGATTCTCTTTTCTTCCTTCTAAAAATTTCAGTATGATCTAGTAGTATAAGAAAAAAGAACAAAATTCCATTACATGGTATTCAAGAGGAAGGAAGAAAAAGGAGAAAAAATTAGTTGTCGTTGAATAGCTCAAATTTTGAGATGGCCACTAGATCAACAACCTGTCCCATTTTGTCCCAAAATCCACGGCAGTGCAACAAATATTGCACTTGTAAAGACTTCCTGCAAGTTGCTATGGAATCTGAGAGTTGTGAATTCAGCATTTGCAGTCTTCCCGCGGATTTCAGACTCCCCATCTGTTTCTTTTGTTTCCTCCAAGATCTCTGCAAGCGTGTGCAACGATTCGATTGTGTCTGCAGCAGTACAAAATTAGAACAAGATTAACCTCATTTTCATGCATTTTATTTACCAAGTTGTGATATAATATAGACCCGGTAAAAGTACATTAGCTGTCACATGATTTTTGCTCTAGACTTGATAAATCTATAGCTAAAATATGAGATAGTAGTTGCTTACATTACTAGCAAGCAGTTATTATTGCCTGCATGTAGTTTTGTATTTAGTCCTCAACAATGCACTGTAACTCCATTCAGTTGCTTTGAGAATTAGACTTCTTTTCTCCATTTGCTGGTAGATAGGGCACACGACTTCAAAATGTCCTCTAGTTGACAGTGTAGGGCGTCAGAATTCTCTTGATTGTGTTCAGGAAAGTGCCCAACTGTCAAAACAAGGCCAAGCATATTTAGTTAGTTATGCTTATGCATTCGTTGATATAGGAATATTACAGAAAGAGCTCATAGCACTCTTTTTTAATATTTACCTTTCATAAACACACTGACTATTATTAACCTATCCATCATCTATTACTAGCACTTACCTGATTAGGAATGCTATAAAGAGTAGTTGATTGCCTTCTTGCTAATTTCTGAACTTGCATGCCGAGCTTCTTTGGAATGCTATCCTTCAGGGGGGTCAAGATCTCATTGTACTGTTTCTCCATGGCTTTTATAATTGCTCTTTCTACATTAGCAACAGCCTATATATGACATCAACAGAAAGCATTATCAGCAAACAGAAGGTCTTACAGTTATTTATACATACACACACCCGCAAAACACATCAAGCATCGGTCTACATGTTCCCAGGATAGCAAAATGGAGCTTACATTCTCCAGAATGACGGTGTACTGAGGCCAACGGTTGATCACTACTTCATACTCGGTTAACATTTGTTTGGTTTTGAACATTTCTTCAGCAAAAGGAAGTAGAATAGTTGTAACAACTCCAGACCATAACACCTGAAAGAGGTGATAGAGTGAGAAATATGCTGCTTCATCAAACCAATTGCATCTCCGGAAAATCTTTAGTATTTGAGCTAACAAAGAGCAGAGTGTACCTTTTCTGCCTTGCAAAGTTCAAGTAAGTGAAGTTGCATATCCTCTACCCATACCATTATATAACTATGGAAGAGACCCCTTGAGTCTACACCACCTTGCACTGAGCTGAAGCATGAAAGGAGAACAATGTGAGAAAAACTTGTCTAAGCAATCCTAAAATAGTATTTGTTTTGATACAAATATACTTTATTCAAGATTACCTGATGTTCCATGAGTCTAGGTTCCTCTCCAAATCAGCTGCTGCAATCAAAGCTCATTCACATGTGGAGAAGGACTCTCGATGGAGGCCATGCAGCAAAAAGAAAGTTCTTGAGCCTCTTACACAATTCAGTGCTGTAAACTGAAGCGTGATGCTAGAGAGATCAATTGAACTGTAAAGGAATATACCAAAATTAGTCAATTGATAGCATTTGAAGTTGCACAACTGCAACAGTCAGTGTAATATAAGAACTTGAAGCAGTAACTGTAGGCAAATTTAACCTAACTGGACATGAATTTCGATGAATTACATGGCAATACACAATCCATTGATACTGCAACACCTAGTTGATACCAAATGAATCTTGCTATTAGTTCCAACATACCTAGGAAGTATATGTTGGTTATGGATCTTAATATCTGCCTGGATTTCATTTGATATGTTGGAGACAGAGGTTCTTTACATCTTTGAGTCAGTAGTGATGTTGTTACTGAATCCATGACAAAACCATCTAAGTTTATTGACGAAGTATCAGTTTCAATCAAGTGTTTTCGACACCTCTTTGCTGCTGCTGTCTGTTAAATCATATAATATTGTTAGACTTGTGATAAGACAAGTGGTGCAATCAAAACCAGACAACCAGCTGCTCACAACTCATTTATCTGAATGTGCATAAAAGACTTTTGCATTCATTTAATATCTCCTACTTAGATTTTTATTTAGCTTGGTTTGCTCTAACTTTATAACCGCCAAATTGCAAACACAGAAACATGGTATCTTTTTCCCAGCAATAAAATCCATGTTTCATTCATTTCTTTTTTTTTTTTTCTGTCTTTCTCCCATGGATCATTATCTAGAGAAACCAACTCGACTAGCTTCCGTCAGTGTACATTTTGTAATTAGAATAATAAGTTGTTACACCAAAGTCCGAAGTCAGTAATTGGGATGGATGTCAAGGTTGGCATCAATATGTGGTGGAGGGCTTGATCTAATCAATGGTTAAGGCTGTTTAAAAACACTGAGGAAATTAAAATGTTAAAGCTCGAAATTTTAGGACATATAAAAGAAGATTAACCTGTATATAGTTCCTAAGTGTCATTTGTGCATCTTGAGCAAGTATATCATGGAGAAGAGTATAAATTTGCACTGCAGGAGCAAGTGCTGGTGCTGCAGTTTCTGGTATAGGAGCTGACATGTCTGCTAAACCTGTAGGACAGCTTTCATCCAATGACTTGTAGTTTTCGAACACAGTGGCCAAGAGACCTTCAATCTCAGTTTCACAATCCAGAAGCAAACTTTTCTGAAACAAGAAAAAACCGTAAGTTTGCATCAGCTTCAGCTAAGGTACCTGATCTTGGCCAGCGTACTGAAATTAGCATCTTTTATAACATCAAGTCCAATACGATGATTAACACTTCAAAAAGATAAGCCGATATTAAAATAGTGAATGGTAAAAGATTAGATGGATCACTTCTATCAAAATAGTTCCATATGCATTCTCTTTAGTTTCTGAAAATGCATAGACCTCCTCTAAGAGTTTCTGAATACAGTTGAGAAGGGTAAGGTTGCTTGAGTGTACTAACTAAGGATACCATCTATCTATGATAATCCACAACTCAGAGGGATCCTGAAGATATCATATTTAAGGATCCATCAAAGCTTCTATCTAGAGGAGCCAAGTTTCAATCTTTAATGAGATTTTGTGTGAAAATGTTGTTATATTACAAGTTGTTAATTAACAGGAAATTAAAATCGTGAAAACAGATTACCAACAAAATTTGAACTGTATAACATATTGAATCGTCTAACATAAATGGTCACATGATATGAAGAGATAATTACGTTACATGCTTCAATTGGAGCAACAGGACAAAGAGAGTTGAACTTGCTCTCTGTGTTTGATTTCAATGATTAAAGTGAGGAATATAAAAGTACCTCCTTCTTTAACACATTTTGTTTGACCTAGTGGGCCTTCCATAAGAAAGAGGAAAGTTTAACCTAAGTTACTATATTTGAATTGATTAAACATATGCTTAAAAAAGCTCGTGGACATTAAAATATCATGCTAAACCTGAAAATGCATAAAGTATATATGCTACTTTGGACCTTCTCTAAAATAATAAAATTTCCCAATAAGAAGGAAGAAATTCAATCTTTTTTACGGACAGAAAAATGCAAAGCAGGTCAAAATAAATAGCAGAAGGGAGTAACATGTTTGCAATAAAAAGGATGCTGCAATGAATTTCAGAAATTATTAGAATTCTTGCAATTATTGGAAACTAAATTAGCATTTCATGGAATTTGATTTTGTGAAACAATTTGTAATGTCTAAAAGCTCCAACATCAAATCAAGCTTGAACATTTGAGATTTTAGAATTTGATACCTCTTGTCTTGTCATACTTCTGTCACTCCTTGCCTTCATAACTGGCACAAGCAACTCATGAATGAGCTCCAGACAATCTTTTGTTGGAGTTGCGACATCCATGACATATGAAAGGTACCTGTTGAACTCTGATTATCAGATTTTTTTGAGTTAGAGCCTCCTGGCATTCAAGAAATAGGACACATTCAAAACCTGGTTGATAAAAGAATTATTTCACAAACTAAGTACCTTAATCTAGTATAGGTATCTATTTACCCCATAATTACTCAGAAAATTCTGTGAGTAACCAGTTCCAAGGTTCCTCAGACCTTAAACTTCGTGCACAGAACTGTTGAGCACGCATAGAAGCCTCCAGTAACAGATCATATGCAGAGTCTCCATAATCGGTCCACTCTGTCATAAATGGAGATTAAACGCACATGTATAAGTTATTACTAATTTGAAAACTATAAGAAAACACACTTAGGCAGATTTTTGATTACTAAATTTTAACAATAACAGGCATATAATAACTATTGAACTGCAAGAGGGCCTAAGGTGTAGACACCTCCAAGTCAAGGGTGGTGAAATGTCATTTTAGCATCTGAAATGTCAATTGCTAGAACGATATGTATAAATCTTGAGAACAGAAACAGGCACTGATGTTGATTGAATTTTACGCTTAGGAAGTTAGTAGGTGAACCAAAATAAATTAATAAGCACCAGCTTAAGGGAAAGATATTGCTTAAACTTGAAAATCATACTTTAGCAGATTCAAGTTTTAAATTTTACTCTTCTGTGGTGGAAGAACAATTGATATTATCTCTTCCGTACTCATATTCCTTCCTTCTCCTAGTTAACCTAGATTAAGACCAAATTAAAAAAAGAAAGATATTCCATCGAACTGAAGTGAAAATTAGTGGAGTGTCCATGGTTAAACCTTGACTTGTGTTGTCTCATCGGTTGTGATTGTACAATTGATTGATAGCTGGACCTTCCCAGCACATTCATTATCATCATGATAGCGGGCCACCAGCGAATCTTATCATTCTGGAACAGTACAAAACTGATGTAAGAAGGCGATAATGATAAAAATTTGAAAACTGAAGAAATTAGTTAAAACATAATATATTGGAGGACTGGACATACATTATTGTCAACTGGCTGAAATTGGTATTGATATTCGACCCAAGTACTTTTCTTAGAAGTATCTTGTACTTCTCAAGCAAAAGAGCATCTCCTTGGTTCTCTGGAAAACTGAATTCAGAAGCATGTGTTATCTTGTCTGGAGAAATTAACATTTCAACATCATGGTTTGATCCACGAGCTAGATCATCGTACACTTATTTCAAATAGAAATCTGGAAGTACAGAACTATGCATAGAATGCAAGCATCGGGACATGGAATCACAAAAAATCTTATCATAACCATCTTAGTTAACTGAAAAGGTGACCTCTTTCCCTCTTCTTGCAGATTTTAATCAGAGAAAAGAAATTCCTTTAGCCTCCCATATAAAGCTTATTCTGATCTTGAGAGTGTTCAATTATTAGATAACCAACTTGATGTCTTCACTTCTAAGAATAGGACTCATAGCAAGTGCAAGCCAAGGTTATTCAGATTAATAAGCACCACTATGGACAGCAGCAACAAAAGTAAAATAACAACTTACAAGTCATGGTGATCACCACTTCCAGGTAGCAGCGTAACAGCAGTATTTGGTTCGAATGTAGCATCTTCAGTTGAACTCTTCAGGAGAATTAAGCATCTCAGGGATTCTGCAGGAACATGAGTGGAAAAACAATAATCTTACTGATGTGAGAATGCGAAAAACTCTACACATATTTCGTTTGATTTTGGTAGTCAAGCTACTTATTTTCAGGGAGCTCACATGAATTCTCGAAACACACACATGCTTATATAGACCATCAATGCTTTATTAGGTAATGAATCAACTAGGAATCCACCCCGAACTAGCTGGGGTTTGGTTGTATGAATCTATGGGAGCCATAACACTTGATTCAGGTCATTTCATTCTAATACTTAATATTTTGTCTTCTAGGACAAATTAGGAGTTCTTCAAAACTAGAGTGTCTCTAAGTTTCACACTTAAATTGACATACAAATCCACAAACATACTAAATACCTCCTTACAGATGATAACGACTACTAGTTGGTATTCCTTGCTTCCTCTCTGTATTCTATTATTAACCAAGTTCGCATTTGTTGCTGGAGGTATGATCCTTTGAGACACTTCTCCATGTGATTTAACGTCTAAAATCAATCAATCATCATTCTAAAGTCAGAATAGCTGTCATCAAGATTCACTAAACCTTTTTAGAAGACTGTTTTCTACTCAAGCATTTTAGATCAATGGAAGAAAGAACCTTTCAATAAGAAGTACTAACCTTCGCATGTCAACAGAGATGAATGAATTTTAAAAGAGAATTGATTCCATGTTTCACCAGTGACAAAACATATGACACATACTCTGCTCCTGCCTGCATGCTAATTGCACCTCGCATTGAATCTGTGCTCTTAAGCTTCCTCTTTGGTATAATTCTTAATTTTCGTACTGCGATTGGTTTTGAGATGGTGTCAAGCATCATATACCATATGTAAGTTAAAGATATACATTACACTACGGAATAAGAGATCTACTTGTAGTTTGACAGCTTTTATTTCACTATCTTCATCAGGCAGATAACACAGACTGTATTCTATCTTCATGTTGAACATTTAAAAGAGAACATTCTAGAACATCTTAGTCAAAAGATAAGTTGACACCAATGAAAAGTAGCAACTGGAAATGTAATGTGTCTAAAAGTAAACAAGATATTGTAGCAAACAGTTGGATGAAACCATAATTAATAGCTCTAAATTATAAATCACGCACCTGCCTCACTCTCACACACACAAAAAAAAAAAGGCAAGAGAAGAAAAGAAGAAGAAAAAACAAAAGAGAAAAGTGCACCACCAATAACCTCAAAATTATGCAAAAATCGTTTGAGCTATACCTTCCCACAGAACCTTCCCGATTAACTTCCTCACTTTCAAGGGCAATGTTTGTCCATTGGACTCTGAGTCCTTTCTGTTGTCTGCATGCATCGGGGTTGCAACAACAGTTTCTGCAAGCTGGGAAGTTGGATAAGATAGAGGTATTAGTCATGGAAATGATGCCGTAGCCATAAAAAGGTGTTTTAAGTGATTAATAGGAGAAAAAGATAAGCTAGCAGAAACGCACTTGAAGCATCTGGCATTCATCACGTAAAAACTCAGGTGCCTCAACACATCCTCTTGCCCAAGCATTTAAGCATGAAACAGATACAGGCATCATAAGCCAAGGAGAACTTGCCATCCGTTTTGACTGTTGTTGTCAACAAAATGCTCAGTAATTGCAATCTAAGAGAAAATTAGATTCAGAAAAAGTCCACCTCTTTTTTGCACCCTAAGGTGGACCGAGATCAAGTGAAAACATTTAGATGTATAGCTACTTATAGTAGTTAGTAAGGTGAAGAGGAAGCAAAGTCTTTGGCTTCATCAACATAAGGGATATGCTAATTAAGTTATTGCTAGATTCTTCTACTAGTTTAATAAGAACCCATATAAATTCCTGCAGCTCAGACTTAACTTTTTGCTTGTCATTTCCAGTCTGCCTTAGTCTCACAAATCCTGTCAAAATCTTTTCTTTTCCCTTCAGTTTATGGAAAAGGGGGAGGAGAGGATTTTCGAGGACTATCATCCTTTTGCAAAATACCATAGATGAAGCCTATATAAGTCCAGAGGATAAAACACAATCCTTATGCTCTTTAATAATTCCTGATGGAATACCTTCTTAAAATACAGTTTTATGTGGACTTCTGCTGAGAGTCAAGGCACGTGCTGCTTACAGAACGGGAAATGACATACAGCTCACACCCATATACTACATCACAAGCTTTTACAGAATTTTACTATTGTTTTTCTCTTCTTTTTCTGCAAAGAAAGGTTTTTAGCATTTTAATAGTAAAACGGAGAAACAAAAGGAAGTACTTAAGCAAACAAATGAAGTAAAGTAAAACCTGGTATGTAACGGCTTGGAAATCCGAGTTCCCTTGCTGGAAATAGCGCAGTGCATCGTTTCTACAACAGTTGCCTTATCTCCCCCTGCACCAAAAAATGAAACTGTCATTGGTTTCCAGACTTCATGCTGGAGGCGAGACATTTACCGTTGTTTCATATTCTGAAAGTCAGTTCAACTTTTTCATACCTCTGCTTTCCAGTCTCTGAAGAACTTTGTTTATTTCTATAACAGGCCTCTTCTGCAACTTTTGGAATGTTATCTTATTGCTGTCATGTGTTCTAGACAACCCTTTGAAAATACCCAATCCATTTCCATACCAGGCCTCTTCTGGTGTTTCTGAAAAGCCTTTCTTACTATTATGCTCAGTTCCAGTCAATCCTCCAGAAGTGCTCAATCCACTTGCTAGTTCAGAGTTATCTTCATCTGCTCCAATATCCACTATTGGCGGTGCACTCGGGGTTCCTAAATCAATTAGCTTACTAACGGGTGTTGCCTGTATTTACAAATAGTTAACTCCTCAGTAAATAATCAGGGAGGGAGCCAGCACTGTAGTTACTGATTTGTCAAAACCCAATCATTTAGGCTCAAATCATGTACTTGTGTTAAAAGACCTCACTTAATATATTATAACTAAACTATTTAGAACCCAGTAAGCAAAAAAACTTGTGATTCAAAACCCCATAAACTAAATCTCTCGACTAATCGGAAAACTCAACTTTAGAAAACATTACTATGTAATCAATCCAATCCCGACCAATAATATGAATTAATTAAAATGCTGCTGCTGCTAGATTATATTCAGGAAAAGGAATGTTAAGGAATTCTTACATAGGCCTTATGTGGTTGAACTTTTTCACGCAGATAGCTAGGAACACCAGAAATTTTAGCTTTCTGTCCACTTCCCTCAAACCCCAGCTCACTAAATCTTCTAGCATTTCCCGGTACTTCAATTCGAAGATTCTCTTGTAAAACTCCTCTGTTCAGTGTGGATCCATTTCGATTTAGCAATCCCGGCTCCTCTAATTTGACATACATTTGTGCCCATTGCTTCTTCTTCTTCTTCTTCTGAGTAGCTGGCCATCAAGTTCATCTGAGGCTGAAGCCACACTCTCATTCTCAATTTCTTCATCATCATAGTCGTAATCGCAATCGGTATCATTGCTGTCTATGCTAAGTGACAGTGTGTTATGGGGTTTCAAAGGCCAGAATGAAATTTCAAGGGTGGCAATATATGCTGAATTCGGTGTGTAAGTAGCCAAGGGAGACCTGAAGGTGGGTATCTATCATCAAGCTTTTCAGATAACGGCGATCTCGTAGTACATGATTGTTTGCACTTCAGATCCCTGCACCCACCATATAAAGAAGTTTCAAGATTCATCCAGGAAACAAAATCAACAAAACCCCACATGTAAAAACTAGTTGATTTATACAAATGTTGCAGTATTTCAACAATTTTACAGAGACCAAAACAAGAAGTATCAAGGAGATGGCAACTTTGTTACCTGTTTAGTCAGTTAATTACGAATTCGTCCAAACCTTCTGTAAACATTTTGTTTTTAATTATAAATGAATTTGAAGAAGTTATGGAGAGAAAAGCTTGAGGGAAGAAGAAGAAGGAGGAGGAACTTGAGGAGTAAACAAGAAAGCTAACAGTATAATGGAGAAGAAGAGAGACAAGAAGAGCGTTCTTGAGCTGAGTTGGTTCTTCTAACGGCTAGTTTGAAAAAGGAGACGAATTTAATATATGGTGCCCCAATGATTTATTTCTATTAGCTGTTCGAGACTAAAAGTCTCTTTCCGTTAAAATAAAGAAGAAGAAAAATCATTAGTGAACTATCCAAAAATTTTTGCACAAAACAAATGAATATCACTAAATGATAACTTTCAGGTGTTACACCATAAATTATCACGTTTTTATTTAATTTTGTTATAAACTATATCTAGTTGCATTTACCTCTAACTATACCTTCCTAATCTGAAAATAATAATTAAATAACATGTGTAGTGTCACTTGACCTTTGTTTAAAGCTTTTTTGGTAGCATACAGGCACACTTACATAACATAAAATGAGCAGTGGGAGGTTAGAAAGGTATAGTTCAGGGGCACCGTATCGTAGACATAGGTTAAGTATGAAACAATGAAAATGTGATAGTTTAGGGGGGATGGAGCTTAGCACCTGAAAGTTATAATTTCGGGGTAATATAAACTAGACATATCTTAAGTATGAAACTAATACAAACGTGGTAGTTTAGGCCTTGGGGAGGGAGGGTTTAGCACTGAAGTTATAGTTCTTTAAGTATGAAACTAATAAGCCTTGCTGATAGTTATGTATTAGTTTTATATATATATTACTTATCCTTATCTGCATGTGAGTTAAATTATACTAATAAATATTTCAAAATTCGATGAGATATGATTAAAAAAACAATTAATATTTAAACTTCCTATTTTGCCTAATATATAATCTCACAAAACATATTTTCAGCTTGTCTTAAACAATAATTTTTTTTTAAAGTCTTATTTAAAAAGTGTTCCCAAATAAAAGTACATTACATAAATTGGAAAGGAAGGAGTAGTTGGATAGTTGAGACAGTGTCTTGAAAAACTTCTGGTCTTGTACCGTATTGATTTTCCTCACTAAAGCTATTGTGCCTTTTTATTCTTAAAGGAACATAATAGTCACTAATCCATATTGATAAAGTGTTTGAAAAAATGTACAAATAGCTTTATTGTCCAGTTAAAACGGCTTCAATCCACAGATTTGAGGTTTATTGAAGAACAGAAAAGAAAGAATCAAAGGCTAATTGCAAAGTTACATAAGAGAATAAGACAAAATGATCTAGAATGGGGAAGGGGTGCACATGGCGCGAGGCTACAAGCACTTAGGTGATGCAACAATTTACATATGGTAAAACCTGTGTAGGCTAACACTTCAAGGTTTATTCTGGCAGTGGCAAGTCCCGTTACATGAAAATATTGAAAATGGGCATTGAGGGAGACATCTTTTATAGCCAATCCAGGAAGCTATTGAAAGTCTTGGCAAGCCAAGTATAACACAGGGAAATCAATATGATCATAGGATAAGCATACCAAAATATAGATTGTGGTACTGTCAAACAGACCAGCAATGACAGAGTAAGAGTTTTGGAGAAATCTCTGATTCCTATTACATATTTGTCACTGCCTGCTTCTGGTGTTTAGTGGAAGACGGACGAATATTAATGGGGAGTGTTGAGATAAGACGTCGAAGAATTCTAGCTTCATGAAAGTGAACTGGTGAATGTTGAATGGATCCCATTTATAGGAGCAGACTGATTCCGGATTTGAGAATGTTTACAATTTACAAACACTAGAATAGCACATCTTCATTACAATAGACCCTTGTGGTTCGGCTCTTCCCCGGACCCTATGCATAGCGAGAGCTTTAGTGCACCGGCTGCCCTTTTAGAATAGCTGCCTAAGAGCAAAATGATCCATGGTTGCTATTTGTTTCTTTTGTAACCGTAGATATTGTAGAAGCTTCAACTTTTTCAAATTTATATAGCAGACCATAACAATGCATAAGAGGGGTCGTGAATATACAAATCTTATGATGCATATTTTGACTTTGTGATAAACTACTGAAAATAATTTTCATACATTTGGTTATGTGTGTTTTGTGCATCTGCCTTTTTTGTTGACAAAGGGATCGTGGACATCCTTCAGAAATTGGGAAGAGGCTTTGAAGGATGGAGAGAAGCAGAAAATCTGTCATAGCTGTGGATGCTGCATTGTTTGAGCATTACACCAAGTACAGAAATTGTTTGGAGGGAACTATTAAAGAGTTGCTGGCAGATGCTGGGGAAAGCATAGTTGTTCAGCTTTCAAATGATGGTTCGGGCATTGGAGCTTCATTGTTGGCTGTGTCTCATTCCTAGTACCTCGGACTCGAGGAATCTAGATCATGGTCAGAGTGATGGAAGAAACCTGAGATGCTTTCTACATTTATTATCGCCCCTCACCTCGTGAAAGAGAACCCTCTTCTTACTTTCTTCTCCAAGTAGGTTCAAATATTTCTTGCTTCCTTGCCCACCATGTCATGCGAGACTGAACTTTGAAGTGAACATGCTTCAATGTACCAAAATGAGCACATTTCTTCAATAAACACCATATGCCTAATCTGTTCACTCTTGGTGCCTCTGAGGATCATCTTTATCCCTAGTGTAAATTTAAATATTTTCCTCACTGTCAGAAAATAAAGTTCTTTTGTGTGACATTTTTGTGAAATCTTTGTAAGATTTATTGTTGCCAAAAGGTTATAGTACTGAGGTAGTTCATTCTTCCTTGTTTCTGTTCTTCTGGATTTTCAGGAAGCCTATCCTCCTTTCAATAGTTTATGGCTTCTATGTTCCTTTTTGCCAGTTATTTGATGAGTAAAGAAAACATTGAGAAAGAAACTTTCTGTAGCAAAACAATGCCAAGCAACATTATGGATCTAATACAGTTTGTAGAATTCTAGTTTTCACTACCTGATACATAATCATTGGTCTTATTCTTTGCTATTTATCACTCTATCATGTTCTAATGCCCTTCAAATAAGTGATGTAAAACCAGTGTTGGAATTATAGTATAGATTGAAGAAGTTAATAGTAGTTGTTAGATTAATCAGAATTAGTTGATTAGTTACCCTAGTTAGTTAGTTAGTTAGTTAGTTAGTTAGACAACTAACAAAGTTAGTTACAAGTTAGTTACAACTAACTTCTCTTCCCTCTCTGATTTTTCATCTCTGTTTTCCTCCTTTTCCTCTTCTTATTTTCAGATTAGGTTCATGTATATATAAGGATCAAATACATTACAATTAATCAAGTTTTCATTTCACAAATTTACATCTATTTGTGTTCTCTTATTTTCCACAATGGAACAGTCTGTGATCTCCATCTTCATCTGCCCTCTTCTCTTCTTCCTGCCTTCTTCTTCTTAGTTTCTCTGCTTGTTTTTCTGCTTGTAATCATGGTTCCAACAACCAGTATGATCATTTTCTTCAATCCTCTCCCTCCTAGAATTATTGAGGAGTGGTAGGACATCATGTTCTCCAGATGATGATATAGGTGAACTGTTACATTGGATCCAAGATTTGCATAACTTCTTCATAGTAGGTCTTGATGAAGGAAATGTGTTAAAGAGTCCAAGCTTAAACACAGTGCAGATTTCATCAAAGTAATGCGTTTCTTTGATGTCCTCATCCAATGCATCAGCTATGAGTTTTCCTTTTTGAAGGTGACGCCAAGCCCAGTCTGCAAGACACGAATCTTCATCTCAAGATTGGCTTCTTTTCCGGTCACTAGTTCCAAAGGATGACTCCAAGAAGCTATACACATCAATTTTCTCTGTCACTCTAGTTTTTCGCGCATACTCTGAAATACCAACATGAAAATAACATGTATTAGCAATTCTCATATAAGTTATGCGGGAATTGGTGTGCTAAGAATACATGTATTAGCAATACATGGATAACAGTAACTAAAGGAAAAAAACTCTTTAAGTAATTCTAGCATAAATCTCTATTTTTTTATTTACCTCTTTGCTTGATCCCTATATTACAATTAATGAATGAGTAGCACGTGAACCAAACGATCCCTTGAATAGGGTCATCTCAAGCATAGGAATTTTTAGTCCATGTAAGAGATCAAGCTAACATTTTAACTCTATAATGATGCTACAGATAAGTTGATGGTCTTATACCTGGAGCAATGTACCCAAAAGAGCCAGCTACTGCTGTCACTGTATTATCTCAGGCTTGAGCAACATCCTGGCTAGGCCAAATCTACAATTTTTGCATTGAATTGAGTATCCAATAGGATGTTGCTTGACTTCACATCGCGATGAATAATAAGTGGTGAGCAGTCATGGTGCATGTAGCAAAGACTGCAAGCAGCTCCTATCGCAATTTGCAGCCTCTTAGGCCATTCCAAGACCAGATGTGGTGCTGAACCTGAGGCACTGTTCAACCTCTTCTTTGAGTGAAGCCATATATCCAAGCTCCTATTCTCCATATATTCATAGACAAGAAGCTTTGACTCTTCATTGAAAGATGCAGCAAAGCAGTTTTACTATATTGGAGTGTCGAATTGTACTAGTATCTGAACTTCTGCAAGAAACTCTTTCTCATGCTTGTGATCCATCCTTCGGTTGCTCCAAATCTTCTTGACTGCAACATAGTTGCCTGATAGTCTTAAGGGCACGAGGTAGACCTGTCCTGATCCTCCACTTCCAATTATGTTGTTTTCGGTCAGATGGGATACAATGTCTGATTCTGTGAAGTCTAACTTGTGGAATGATATCTGCTTCCATGTTGAAACCAAACCTTGCTTTCTTTTTCTGCGACTTCTCAACACAAACAGACTATATAGAACTGCCACCATGAATGTCACTGCTGCTACACTAGCAAGAGCAGCAACAAGTTTGACAGGAAACTTGTCTGACCTGGTTTTCCCCTTGCAAGAGCTCAGTCCTACTGATGGATTACTTGCACAAAGACCAGGATTATTCAAGAAGCTCCTATCAAAAGCTCCAATCTCTAACTCAGTTGGGATTATACCGGATAGGCGATTGGATGACAGGTTCAGTGAAGTTAGCCTCAAGTTACCTAATTCAGTTGGAATTTAGCTGACAATTGATTACTTGACAAGTCCAAATCAATGAGGTTTGGTAAGGCCAAGTACAGCAGGGATGGGGCCTGAAAGCTGATTTCTTCTGCTATTTAAAGTGACAAGAGACTTCCATGAGGATATATTGGATGGAAAATTCCCAGAAAGTATATTACCATCCAGCAAAAGTACAGTTAATTCTGAAAGAGCAGTCAATTCTTGAAGTTTCACCACTTAGAGATTATTACTGGCCACAAGACACACTTAGATAAGCCAAGTACTTATTCCAGTTGGTAATTCGCCTGGCTTGTTGTTTCTGATATCAACAAGGGATAAATTTGATGCCACTCTATGTGGAAGCTGACCAGTGAACAAGTTATCTTGTATCTCATAAGGTTGACAGTTTCTCTGCTGTCCACAATCCATCAGGAATTTTACCAGAAATACTGTTGTTTTCAGCTCGAAGATACCTAAGACTCTCACAATTTCCAAGTGAATCTGGCAGTTCACCTGTAAGATTGTTGTCAAAAACAATCATCCTAGACAACTTTTTCAACTTTCCAAAGTCTTCTGGTATTTTCCCAGTCAAGTTGTTTTTACACAAATCAACAACATCAATTCAATGATGTAACGGCTGAGGAATGTTCCCTGACAATCTGTTGTTGTATAGAAAAACTATTGTCAAATTCTTTAGCTGAAACAAACCACTAGGGATGCTACCACTCAATCCATTCACAGACAAGTCAAGAATTCAAGAGCTGTCATGTTACCAATATCTTCTAGGGATCCTCAACCAAATTTAGCTTCTTCATCCAGAAATTCTTCAATTTCTTCAACTGCATCGAATCTTGACGGTATGGCTTGTGGAGCAAAACCATTCTGACTAAGCCACAGAAATTCAAGATTCAACAAGTTGCCTATTTCTGCAGGGAAAGAACCATCAAACAAATTCCCTGCAAGCTCGAGTACTTTGAGCTGACTTAAGCCACCAATTGCTGAAGGAATATCACCATCGAAGTTGTTGGAAGTCAAGTTGAGGTACTGAAGACTACCCGAAAGCCGGTTAATGTCATCAGGCAGAGTACCATTCATGAAGTTAAAGAAAGGTCAAGAATTCAAGATTTGAGCAGTTGTAAATAGCAGGAAGGGTCAGGGAGAAATTGTGGTTCAGATCAAGAAAGGTGAGACTTTTAAGATCACAAATGAATTGTGGGATTGGTTCAGAAATATTCCCAAAACCAATCTGAATCCCTATAACTGAATTTTAGATTTCAATTATTCCCTGGCCAAGAACAGTGATTTGATGATGAAATCCAACTTGTGACATTAGGGGAACTAGACCACTGTTGTTTTAATTTGAGTAAAATGGTCTTTCTTGATTAAATTATTCTAGAATTTCCATGGTTGATGAAGAAGAGAAAGGTGAGAATTGGAAAAAGGATTTTGGGAGTTTTGGACATTTTTGTGATGTTCTAGTGAAAACTAAGCTTCTTTCTATGGCTATTAGTGATGATGGTGGCATTTAGCAGAGTTCTCAGGAGTGAGAACAAAGGCATAGATGTGTACTGGAATATGGTGCTGGATAATGTGAATAGAATACTCCTTTGGTCAAGTTTTGATTATATCAACTTTTTGTTAACTAAAATTCAAATACTGTGTTTCTTTTTCCCATTCAGTTTCTGATTGTCCACTATTAGGTGGTTGACTCGACTTTTCATTATTCTCCTCAAGCATCACGGTTTGAAAGTTATAGAACGTCGACTAATTGATTCGTGTTCACATGGCGTATCTTTGTAAGGATTTTAGTGAAGTCTTTATTTAAGTTGAAATAAATCATTTCATAACACTTGGTGGTAATTGATTGACTTAAATTAATAGTATCAATTGATTGGATTAAAATTGAACGGATTAAAATAAGTTAGCTAAAAATGGCGGAGTCGGGACGGTTAGAATTTGCACGAATTTTTCTTTTGTTGAATTCTGTGCAAAATGTTTTACTTTTTAAAATATTTATATATTTTTTGTTGATGAAAAATCACTTTTCCATGTCTATCATGTTTTTTAGGGCTGAAGCTTTTGAATTTGTATAAATAGAAGATTCTTTCTTTAACACAATGACATTAGTCAAAAAAGTTTTGTTTAGAGGGATATTTTTCTCTCAATAGTTTTTATGCCTTTTTTAATATAATTTTCTCATAAGTAGGTCAATTGACCAAATCATATTAAAGATTATGTTTTTTTAGTATATTTTTCTTTGTCGGCTGATTTTCATGTTCAAGATACAGTTGTTAAGCTTTTCGCACGGCCTTTGTTGTTTTTGTCCCAAGAACCACCCATTGAAATTACGTTTGTGGCACACCATTGTTGAATAAGGGAAATCATGGTCTTTCTATTCATTCAACTTATTTTTTTCTTCAAGTTTACTTTGGGATGCCATGTCTATTAGTTAAGACTTTTGATATTAGAATTACTTCAAAAGATTAAATCATTATTTTGCCACAAGTTAGAAACTAGGTGTTATATGAGGTTAGGCTACTACTCTTATCTTGCTTGATTCTTATTCCAAACCTCCTTTGTTAAAATTACACTATATATAAAAGGCAAAGTTCAGCCCGATTTATGCAAAGACGGACTAATAAAACTGCAGCCAAGGGAAGCAGTACGAAATGGAGAGTGAAAAAGAGTGCAATGTCAGAACACAAGCTAGAAATCATTTCGAATATCAATGGGGCTCAAAAGAATACATTGCTTAAACAAAATATCCACCCACATGATGAAATACAGGTATGATATTGATACGATAGCAGCGCAAGAGAAAATCTGCATGGGTTTTTTTTTGGATAAAGAACACAACACATATAACCAGAGTACACGTTCAAGAAGGTGAATGTAACAAAACCACCTTAAGCCTATCTTCCTTTTCAATTTCAAAGCTACAATGAGTTCTCTCTGGTAATTTTCCCATTGAAAGTAGAGGTTGTCAAGATACCTTATAGGGAAAAATGTAATTAAAACACGATGAAAGATGAAAATGCTAAATAATAGCTTTCGACTAACAAATATCTAGCCTCGGAACATTACAGTAAAATAGAAAGTACAACAGTTCCTTCACTGCAATTTTAGATACTCGTTCCGGCAGGACTAGGGGTAAAGTTCCACAATGCACAACAGGTCTTTAGCCATCCAACTATAGTAATCCAGCCTTCACACCTGTTCAGTCAATCTTCACTGATGCAAAAGATAATGCACAAAGTAAAATGATGTGAAACCCAGCCGTGCCAGTTGAAAGCATGATTGCGACTGCCATTATCAAAGAATATCCAAGGTAAAGTATAGCTGATACTGGGCCTTCAAGCTCTGAAGGTCAAAAATCAGAAGTAGTTGATGGAGTACAGGAACACATATGAAACAACAGAACCCGATTATAGAATGCTCCCACCACCCACATCTAATCATCACGCAAAGTGCATATATGTGAGCACAACTGAAACTTCAGCACAAACAGTAACCAACAGGAGGAGGACAATAAGCAGAAAACCAAAAACATAGTAGAATCGTCCAAGCCAAATACTAGAGAGGATGAAGAAGGAGTTCAATAAAGGGTTCCAAATGGCAGAGTTCCAGCACCAAGAACAAAAATAAGAGGGATGCTAGTGCAGGGATCTCCCTAGGAATCTGGTTAGTCCGCACAGGATATTGGATAGGTTCAGCTCGAGTGCCGAGGTATCCTCCCAAGAGGGTGAGAGGCACTGAAATACAGAACCAGAGCGATAGGAGAATGAAAAATAATGAGATGGGGAGTGCACCCGTGCTCTTGCTTCCCCAAAGAATGAAATTCAGCACAGTGAGGATGACAAAGATTATCCCAGGAAAGAAGCATGCAGTTGACCATGAAACCGATCTCCAACCTTCGAAGTACCCTTTATTGTTCTCAAGCACGCACTAAACGTAACCAGCAGCAATTCCCAGAAAAAGATAAAGCAATATCATGCCTGTTAGCAACATGCCTCGTGAAGCTGGTGACATAGAGCAAATGCCTTAAAAGTAATAGTGACAACTGCCATTCCAGTAATTTGAACCCCATCACCGATCATCACACATAGTAACTTCGAGTGATTTGGCTCCCTAAAAACATCACCCACCACAAGCTTCCAACCAGAAAGCTCCTCATTCATCTGTGCCTGAGCCTCTTTATCCAGTTCCTCATACTTGGTCAAATCCCTTCTAACTGTTCTCAAAAAGATAACAAAAACAATACCAGCCAAGAAAAATATTACCATCAAAGAGTTGAGAATTGAGAACCAATGGACTCGGGCACCATCCATCTTCAGATAAGCATCCCATCGAGATAAACATCTAATATCACTTTTAACAAATTCAACCTTCATTAAGGATACCTCTTCTCTTGCTCTCTTATTATTTGAGACTTCTCAAGCTCCAGTGGACAACTTATTGATGTAGTGTTGTCATACATATGGAGTTTTGTCATCTTTTCTGGATCATACTTGACGCTGCATGGAACCACCTCAAAACCAGCAATCTCAAACCCAGATGTTTTACTCTTATCAGTCTCTGAAATACACCCATACCTTCTTCACAAGTACCAATTATCTAATTCCAGCACCCTCGTACTCATGAATTAAGACCCTGAATTTAAGGTGGTTGATAATGTAATCATCATTACTGTTTTGTGGTGAGTAGCCAACTGGAAACCCCGTCCACTGAATTTTGAGCCCATTTTGGTTGGCATATCTTAAAGCAGGCAAATTATCAGAATCATGTTAACCTGATACAGATCAGATTCCTCTGCTTCAGCTTTACCTCATGCTCATTAGGGGTGGAGTAGTACATAGGTAAATGGACTCGTGACATTCATCCTAAATCTGTAGGGGGAGTTGTCAATCTGATCTCCCATGAGCAACTCTCCTAGATTCTCAGCACTTTTCTTTGCTCACCAGGCTTGCAGTAAGGAAGACTACTAATGGCTGAACGGAAGTTCAGTTTCAATCGAAAGATCAATGAATTCACTTTGACTAAGATTTCTTCACCCTGTTGATCTGTATGCATGTGGCTTCCAGGAAGATAAAGCGCATTACTGGCATGAAGCTTGAGAACCACATAGATGAAAAAAGCCCAATATCTCCTTGTTGAGATCAATGGGGAAGCCATTTGCTCAACAGTACTATTCGCCTGAAAACTAGTTGATCTAACCAAAAATACAAGATCTCCGTAGATTATTCCAGGAACTCTGAGATAAGGATTCATGTTAGTAATCTTTCTAGAAATTGATAGATGAAAAATGAAGAATCAAAAAATATTATGCTTCCTCCTAAATAAGGGACATTTACACTTCACAATTATATCCCTGTCCCATATTTACTTTGTTGTTGGAAGTATGATTGCGGAGTGAAACAAGCAAGAGCCATAGGGATTATTGAAAAGGAAAGTTTTACCAGCTGGAATAGAGATATATCTACTAGCATTAATGCCAGTCAATGTAATATCAAATTACTTCATCCATAGACTAAAATGCAGATATAAATACCAATTCAGGCCCGTATGAGCAAGAAACAAATTCATATCACACTGATCATATAGAACATCTTAATTGAAACTCACATGTATTTCCATACATATTGAATTTGCCAGTAAGTTTACTACTTATTACGCAACTGCCACACACAAGATCTAGAAGCTAGATAAGCAGAAGAAAATGAAATTCAGAAGTAAGACAAATCACTGTAACCCAAATCCAACTAATACTAGTCCTACAACCGCAGCAAATGGTTATACTAGGTGGTGTGGATCCACCGCCACAACAAGTGAAAGTGCACCCATGCTAAACAACAAGCACACCTCGCCCAAATATATATTTTTTAAATCATGTATTTGTACTACGTCCGCACTCATTATCACAACGAAATAGTTCGTCCAGAAATAATCCAAGCCTACATTAAAAAACTAAATCCACCTCCACATACTGGATAAACTTTTCTGACTGTTAACAGAGCAGAAACAACTCCATATCACATAGATCGTATTACTGAACAGCCTAACAGCAACTCAAACATATTACTCCTCCACACATCGAATTTCATGCTTTAAAACAAAAAAGAAACAACCATTCATTCAAATCATTCTACGCATAAGATCTAGACGCTAGGGAAGAATCTGAAGAAAATGAAATCCAGAAATAACTCAACTAACGAGAACTCAAATCTAATGCTAGCATGAGTAGATCCACCTCGTTGCAGCGAGTGCACACACACCGCTATCTTTACTCGAGTGCACACATCCCTCACTCATTGTAACCAAAAAGAACAGTGAGTCCAGCTAGCCTCCGCAGCTATTAAATAAAAATCCTAGATCGGTTTCTGTATACTAAATAAAGTTTTCCGGCTATTAATACGATACGGCAAAAAAGAAAATAAATACTCTTAATATTAATTGAACTAGATCTATAAATAGCATAATAAAAGCAAAGAGATAATGAATAAATTTGTTACCGGCGAGTGGATGAGGCGACCGGGAAAGTGAGAAATGACGGTGGAATCGACGACAGGAATTTGGAATTTGCAATTTGCAGGGTTGAAGAAAGGGGAAAAGCAGAGAGAATACGTGAAGTGAAAAGATGGAGAGCACTGGGACTTTGCAATAAAAACCGTTTGCGCGTGTTATATGTGTGGACCTATTAGCGCGTGTTATATGTGTGGACCTATTATCGCGTGAGTTGCAATCAGGTTTTAGATCTTGTTGGGTACCTGATGATGCCTTGGGAAATTCAGTGAGTCCTACGCTCTTCTCTCCTACATTGTGGGGACAAAGGAAATTTGTTTTAACTCTCTTTACCATCAGGCATGATATGTGAATGGATGGGCTTTCTGTACTAAGCAATTTGTGAAATGTGATGGATGGGCTTTCTGTACTGAAAAGCTCATGGGCCTTTCTATTTTGCCCATGCAAGGCATCTACCTTCAGTTCTTGTACGAGCGCGGGTTGGCCACATTGGTTCGTTTTTAAAGAAAAATTATATTATAATAAAGATATTTAATATTTAATAAATTAAAAATATTAAAAAAATCAAAAAAGATAAAAAAATTATATATATAATAATATTATTTTATTTAATATGTCATGTTTTATTTTTTAATTTGTATTTTTACCTTTTAACAGTGGGTACTTAATTTACTCAATTAAATTTTCAATAAACCCACTCTTAACACTCTCTCAGCGTGTTAAGCCCGCTTCCCTTTTTTCCTCCTTCAACATTAATCAATTACGAGACCCGGAGTCGTCTCGAAAATTTATTAAATTATACCGGCATTCTTACTCTAAATCAAGTAAGTCTTTTATTGTTTTTATTTTTTTTTTTAATTTTAAATATATAGTTTTCTATATTTGAAAATACTTTTTTAAATTAGTTAAATTTTTTTAATTCAAATCTGGCAAGATTTTTTGAAATATTATGTTTAATTTTATTTTTATTTTGAAAATCCAGTATTTATTTTAAAAGGATATACAATCAAATACATAGCCTTTATATGTATTTTTTTAATTGAAACAAGTATGTATTTCTTTTTGCAAATATGTATTATTAACGAGGATATGCGATTCGAATACATATCTCTATATGTATGTTACATATATGGAATTATTTTTCAAATACATGCAACCGTGTTGTTTTTATTATTTTTTATTTTAAATGATATAGTTTTCTATATTTGAAAATATATCGATTCGATTTTTTCAGATTCAAATGTGTAGATTTTCGAAATATTATGTGTTGAATTTTTATTTTTTGAAATAGAAAGGATATACAATCAAATGCATACCTTTGTATGTATTTTTTAATTGAAATAGATAAATAGTTCTTTTTGCAAAATATGTATTATTATGAGGATATACGAGTCAAATACATATTGTCTTATGTATTTACATATACAGTTATTTTTCAAATACGTATAGTAGCGTGTTGTTTTGATGATTTTGCATTCATTAGTGGAAAATATTAAATTTAAAGAAAAGAAATATATCTTAGTATTAGTACACATAAATACGTATGTATTTTTTTTTAAAGAAATATTATCAAATTTATAATTTGTAAGAGACTTTGAAATATTATGTTTGATTTTATTTTTGTTTGGTAAATAAAGATTAAACCATTTATTAGAATCTTATTATTAATTAAATTTAATAATTATCACTTGAGTGATATATGGTAACCGAAATTCTAATTGAAACCCTAATCCCTAAAATCACTAAAATTCTTAGATTTTGTATTTGTATTTGGTTATGTTTATTGGCGCTAAATACAAAGCATGACACATAAATTATTGTCATTTTATGTAAATAATTAGAATTGTGTCACTTGACCCTAATTTCTTTCAAATTGTTGCCATTTTTTAAATTTTCTCTTTTTTAAATGTTTAGCCTATTTACCAATAAAATTAATAATTAAATTTATAATGAAATCAAGAACATCAATATAGATTAATTCGCAATTTGAGTTTATAAAGATAAGTGCTAATAGTTAAAGTGATTAATAAGTAAATACATATGAGACAAGTTAAATATATCAAGAAATAACTATTTTTCGATGTTATACGATTAGATGCATTTGAATCTTTGAAACCTCGCTATCAAAACTAGTAATGCAAGATAAATAATTGGATATAGAAGTACAATGAAAGCAAATGAGGACAAGAAAGTAGTAGAAAATATACTTTACTATTCATTCAATGAATTTTACAAGTAAAGAACACCCTATTTATAATTTTACAACAGTGCTACAACCAATCAAATGGCTCAACGGAGAGTTTTCTAGTACATTATGATAATTATAACGATAGTACTAGATCGTTACAAATGTCGAAATTTATTATTTTATACGTTATTAGTAAATCTTTTGTACGATGCCGCGCCTGCAATCTTTTAAATCGTGCTTTCGTGCTCAAACTGCCGATATTGGGTCGAAGCCTCGCGTCTTCTTCTTGCAATTTCTTCCACAATTCTGGCTTTTATTTATCTTCACGGTTCACGGATATTTTAAATATGACCACGAAACCTTATTACGTTTTTCTTTAGTTGGCTAGTTATGCTTTTAGTTTCGAGGCCTTAGTAACTCATGGCCCAAACGTCTTTTGCCACGTATTTGAAATTATATAAATTATCTTCCATCAGTTGATTTATTATAACTTTATCCTTAACAGCTTCGTAACACGTACATGACATCATATGCCTCTCGCCTCTTATCTTGAAATGACATTTCTCCTTCACACTACCAGCAATTGAAATACAATTAAAAATTGTTAATTTTCAGTTATAAACCTTTTATGCGTATTTTCTTTTGTTTGAAAGTGGTAATGAGCTGCTTCTTTATCTTCTCCATTTCTAAAAAAAATTTTGAATGACACAATTTTAACTCTTGCAGACTGCAGTCCAAACTACAGAAATTTTCATAAAGTTAACTATTCTCCTTTCTATCAAATTTTAGGATAATATCATAAAATTTCACTTATATAAGTTCTAATTACATGATATTGTTGAAAATTTTGCTTTTATAATTTTAAATTTTAAGATATTATATGAAAGATCAAAATATTTTGGACATGTAAAAAAGAAGTGTAAACTGGCGACAAGGGCAAGAAGCCTAGAAATTTGAACCACTCTCACCAAGCGAAAGATAGATGAGACACGGATGGTCGTCAACGTTGTGTATGCCTGAATTTATTACATTGTCAACTCAAAGATTTAACTTTTTAATTCTTTAGGATAATATTTATATTTAACTAGAAAAAAAATAATAAATTTGCAATTTAACTAATATAACCTTATTAATTATTAATTACTTTTTGAAAAACATATAATAATCATTCTTTTGCATTTAAGTGAAACTTGCATCTTAAGAGTAGAGTGAAAAAAATAATCAATTATTTCTTCAATTTTGGAACAACTACTTTTAGTATACTAACAACAAAAGCGGAATGTAAGGAGTATTATTTTATTTTAAAATAACGTAATATTTTTATTTTATTTTTAAAATAAGTGATGTTTTATGTCAAAAATATTAATTATGTTTTAATTTTACTCTTAATTAAATTTAATATATTTTCTCTCTAAAAATGAGTAATTTTTGAAAAATATGTCCAAATAAAAAACTATCATTTATTTTAAACCAAATAAATATTATGCTTCCTCTTTGATTTTTCTTCAACATATAATGCAAATGTGCAAAAGAAGTACCGCTTGCTCCTTGATCCAGGCTTAGCTCCAGTCATGAAAATCTTTATAAAGTTACACGTTTTGTTTTTTTTTAAATAGATAAATTTTTAATTTATCTATAAATAATCAAATTTATATTTAATGAAAACATAATTTTTAAAAATTAATATCATGTCATTTAATTTTCATAAAAAATAATTCGTTACAAAGAACAAAATTAAAACACCACGAGGCAAAAGTGCAAATGACAGGAATCTCTCGTGGGATAGATTTACAATACCCTTGAAGTCTATTCACAAAATCTATACGTAATAAAGTGAAATTACCTCAGAGTCCAGTTTGGCCTCTAGTTATTAATTTCTCCTATTACTTGCTACTTATTGAGCTTGTCTTCTATTGAAATGGGTCCTTTGTAATTAAATAGATTGTTTAATTATGAGTATTAATTAATTTTAAATAAAGAAACGTTATTAGCATAATGCATCATTAAATTACTACTATTATAGAGTAGTTGAATTCAAAGTGGCATTATGAGGAAAAGCGACTTGATACAGAACTGATTGCTAAACAAATTAAAACCTTTTCAAATGAATGATTAAAGCAATAGGTGCATTTTGCCCTGACCAAAATGTTTCCTAAAAGCAAAAATCTGAAAAATAGATAACTTTCTAATTTATCTTCAGGTACTTCTATAGTTCTTCTATTTGATTAGCAAAAATATTATCTAAACAAATACTACAGGATTTGTAAATGGGTGGATGGGAGTAGTGGGGTTGTCAGGGTGATGATGTGATAAAATTAAAATTTTACTAAAAGATATAAATATTAAATATAAAAAAAATTATACGAAGAAATTAATAGAATTTATATATATATATATATATATATATATATATATATATATATATATATATATATATATATATATTTAAGTTCAGTACCTTTCGGCTTTCCTCCCCATATGCTAGGGACGTGTTAATACATGTGTGTATTTTATTTTATTTTGACAAATTTAATTTTAATAGTATAATATAGACATAATTATTTTATTATTTTTGGTATTCTCAGGAAGATTGACTCGACCAGATAAAGCTGTTTGAATTGGCGAACTATTTCAGAATATAGAAATGCTGAAAACGAAGAAGGCCAATTTGCTCTTGAACAGTTGAATTACGCTGATAAAGAAAATGGAGTTAAGATTGACCCAGAGTAACCGACACTTACGCTACGAAGAAGATAGAGAATAAGCACATGAACAAATTCAGAACTTGTCTCTGTATGGCCAGGAAAATTTCTCCCCGATTTATTTAAATGCATTCTTTCTTACGAGTTCGGTCTTGAAGATGAGATCATGAATATATCAATAAAACCAATAAAATTTATTCTATAGTAGCTGCATGAATCAAAGCGGATACTGGAGTGGGACCCTCCATAGCATCAAGTGACCAAGTAGCACGATCCTATCTGTGCAGATTTCCCAACAGCACCAATAAAAAATAAAATACAAATAAGAGTTATGACATTCAATCTCATATTGATTAATTATTGGTAGATTGTTAATTCTGCTTGGGACCCTCTTCTTTATTTCGTCATCTTTTTCTTGGAAGGCTCATACCTGTACATATGGCAAACTCTTGATTCTTGAATCTATTAATTCTCAAAGGAGTCAGTGTAGGGACACACTGTGACGAAAGCAGAGATAGTTGAGCCATCGGGTTACAAGTTGTTTTAAAATAATTGGTGCTTTTAATTAAGCATATTTTTTAAAAAATTATTTATTTTAAAATATAAAATATATTTTTATTTATTTATTTTTAATAAATATCGTAAAAATATAATTTTTTAATATTTTCTTAATATATAATTTCTTTTTATTTAAAAAAATAAAATTTAAAAATATAAATTAATGTCTTAATTATATAAAAATCACTATTTATTTTAAAATAAAATGAAAAAGCTAACTAAAACACCCGTTATTTAAAAAGGAGGAACAAGGAGGATAGTTATCCATCACTTTTGATGCCTTTCTTTGTTGTTGCATGGAAAAGTGTAGCGGCAATCTTTATTGATCCAATTTAATGCCCTCAACTTCCACCCAACTCTTTAATTAGCCAACTCAATTATTCTTAAGAAGAAGAAAAAGCCAAAAAAAAAGCAAAGGAGGATAGTACTATATTTGCAATGAAAAGTGGTACTAATATGGCTGGAAGTACTCCACTACAAGAGAAGGTTGGAATTAGATGAAAATAAACAGCAGCAGCATGCGAACGGCTGAGATTATACTGCGTCTGCTGCCGATGGGGCTTTGTGTTGTGGCTCTTGTTATCATGCTCAAAAACTCACAAACTAATGAATATGGTTCCCTTTCCTACTCTGACCTAGGAACCTTCCAGGTAACTACTTTATTTTGCTCCTCTACAATTATCTTTTCTTTTGAAAAAAAAATGAATTTAAGTTATACGGATCTGTGGATTCCTGATTGACATCGTTTATGGTTGAGACTACAATTAGGAATTGGCATGATATGAGTACAGTGTTAAAATTTCATTCTAGCATGAAAATATTATACCATTATGATTCGGTATTTAGTGGTATGGTAAATGGATAATCATAGTTTGTTCAATTTTGATTTAGATATACTCATATATAAAAAGAGAATTATGACTTCGACTTTTTAAGACATGTTTCAATTATATCCTTATTAATATTAAAAAAATTCAAGCAATTTCCTTGGTTGATACATATATATATATACCACTTCGGCACGGAACTCAGTGTTTCCGTGTGTGTTGTTTTTTTAATTATAAATTATCAAATACCAAAAATTTTAAAATGTCTACCAAATATATCATAATATGAAATTGTATTATAAAAAATTTCAATTCCAATCCAATAATTTGATATTTACAGTTCTATGTCCACATCTAACTACAATGGTATTTAATCATCTTCGAGCTCTAGCCTTGACCTATCACTGTCACATTTACCTTGCACTTGACAATCTGAAACTGTGACGTGGCGCATGTGGCCTAGTGTCATTGTGCATCAATCTTGCCCTTGATGTCACTTTAGTCCCCAATTAGGCTGGACTACCCCTGAGTTTAAGCACATTAATAAGAGGAAAAAGAGATTTTACAATGATTCTCCTAATAACAGCGAGCAAATCAGGAATAGATCTGTTAAACTTGTTATAACATTAGTTAGCATTTTTATGAAGTTGTGAATTAATGAACTTTATCATCATGATTTACTTGAAATGACTTGAGTGATCTGATTATGTAACTATTTTTAAACCGTTAGTGCATGAGCATAAATTCTTTTGTTATATATTGGAAAATTGTGGAAACTAAGTTATAGTTGCCAAAGAATTGAAGCAAAGGTGTGAAATTTTGGGGAGAAAAGTTAACACAGTTGTTGGTTCTATATTGAAATGAATTTGTAGTCATGGCTGATGAGATTCAAAATCTTGAATCTACTGCAGGTATTGGTACATGCAAATGGAATTTGTGCAGGTTATTCTCTTCTATCAGCAATAGTAGCAGCCGTACCTCGTCCAATAACAATGTCTAGAGCCTGGACTTTCTTCCTGCTTGATCAGGTTCCTTACTCTGCTATTGATCTTACATTTTAAATTCTTTTCTAATTATATATAGTTCGAGGCAAAATGAATAGGTTCAGTGAACTCACAGAACCCACTCTGCTTGTAGATACTGACATACGTAATACTGGCTGCTGGAGCTGTATCGACGGAGTTGGTGTATCTGGCATATAAAGGGGACACAGCAGTTACATGGAGTGAATCATGTGGTTCATTTGGAGGTTTTTGCCACAGAGCCACAGCATCTGTGTCCATCACTTTCATAGTAAGCCTTTGCTATGCAGGGCTTTCGCTGCTTTGTTCTGCTATGACTTTTCAACCAAGTATGATGCACCAGTAGGGTCCTATAACAACAAGGAAGGTGAGATTGCTAACTATTGAAAGATTTTGAGAGTGCGTTACATGATCAAGACATCTGCATATCCCTCTTTAGTTTGCTAACTAGTTTTTGGTTTTACTATCTCATGTACACGGCAGATATTAATAAAATAGGTGATTAGGTACAATGAAGGATGTTGCTTCACTTTTTTTTTCTTCATGAAAAGGATGTTGTTTCTCTTGAATATCATATCTGGTAAATTTGTGACCTTCAAAGTTTACTTATAAGTTTGTTCATGTTCTTGTGATTGAGGCTGCTTTTAGGTATTCCCTTCATGAAGGGTAAAGAAAGGGAAACAATTAAATCTCGCAAAAAATATTAAGTACCGAGTCCGCGAACCTCTACTTTAATATTTCAGTAATGTCTCTAAGTGACTGTTAATTAGTTTGAACACTTAAAAACACAATAAATCCATCCTTAGTAGCCCAGTTAGGGCCAAGAAGAGCAAAGAGAAGTACCCCTGAAATTTGCTACTACTATTTATCAAGATAATCTCTCTTCAAAGTTTTCATGTTATGTCTACCTGATCTGTGTTTGAAATCCAGTTGAGTCTTCGCGGATTTGTCAAAGCTTCATATTTGATGAACTTGGCAAACCTGGAGCTGCAGACCTGTTTCCAAGATAGACTACCTTCTAAATTGCCCATTGTTGAATATAATGGTTACAAAATGCAGGTTGTTGGAAAAAAGCTTAGGATGAATCTGCAGGACAGCAAGTGTTCTCTTTTCTTCTTGGTAATGATTCAAGAAGATCTTATTGCCATTGTTTATCAAATTTTAAACTTAAAGAACTTCTTTTAATTATTTGGTGATCACTTGGGTTGATAAAAGGACCACAATATCATGAATCCTTCCTCTCCATTCCACTTGTCCCAAAATAAGCTGGTATATACTATATGAAATCTCTAAGGTTGTCACTCCGCAGCATCTACTGAATAAAACTGCTGAGTGGCATGCTTACTTTGTATTGTAGAAGAGAGGAAGTTTAATTAATCTTTCACTTTGGATCAATAACATTGAAAAGGAGATTTACTTCTTTAATTTTACATGATTGATAAAATCTTTGGTTTAACGACCAGTGACGAACAACTTTTTTCCGGTAAACTGCCGTATATTAATAGTAAATCGGTTACTAACGTGTATATTGTAAGTACCTGCTACAAATCTCATTAAAAAATTAAAAACAAATGAGTCATCATTGTCAAGACGACTTAAATTATTGCTTGAGACATTATTGAAATATTAAAGTACAATTTGATTTGTGTACTAAATTAATAAAAGTTAAGCATAGGAAAATCAAATATGTTCATAATTAAAACACTTATTTATTAAGAAAATAAATGTTTCCTGTGGACGACTTCCTAAAGAAAATCTTTTAAAAAATTAACAAACGGTCGTTTGACGTGGCCGTTTGTCGTAGAGGGATGGACTTCGTTGGCCTTTTAGGTTGTTTGGTTTGAAAAAGATCTTCCCTTAACTTGTCTATTCCCATATTATGAAATATATGTCTGTTGGGAAAAATCTAACTATGTAATTGCAAAGGGTGGTAACCTGTTGCAACAGACTACGAAATAAAACATTTATATGAGTTGTTTTGATTTTTTCCAATAGATAGGTAATATGTTGCAACATATTACTCATCTGTTGAATCAAAATTATATTTTTTTTTTACTTTTATTAAAGTTTTTTAAGGTTAAAATTTTGTAACTTCACATAAATTGTAAATTGATTTAATAGAATACTATTGCACTGACCATTTTTTGGACTTTATTTGACACATTGTAAGGGGCTAACAATTGATCTTTTGTTCTTTCATAACTTTATATGTCGTGCCAATGATAAAAAGGCTTGATTAAAAAGAAAATTGCATCTCCTTGATGCCTTAATTATGAAATACCTTCATAAACAATAGAATGCTGTATGGATACATGCCCATCAAGTCTTATGCATAATTAAAGAAATCGCATTCGTTGTGGAGATAGGCGCTCTTGGGTGATTATAAGAACCCCTGATTTTAAATTAAAATATAAGAGCAGAAAATGTCAATTTCTGTTATAGAAAAATCATGAGAGGCTACTGCTATTGAGAAGACAAAAATCTTTCATTATTAAAACGAGTGTACATTGTTTGATCTTTTGAGTTAAATTCTCTATTCAATCCTATGTAGTGGAACTTTTTCTCTTTTTCTTTACAGTTCTCTTCCATCCCCCTCCCTCACACACACACACTTTATTTGTACAATTTGTCAAAAAAGTGAGTTGTCTTAGTTTTTCCGGTAGATAAGTATTCTATTGGAAAAATCAAAACAAGTAAGTAATATGTTACAACGAATTACACTTAGTTGTTAAAAAATATTACATGAGTTGTTTTGATTTTTCCCCTGGATGCTCATTAGTCTCCCCATCTAGTCGGAGTTCTCAATCTCACAAAAAAAATATAAGATATTTATTCCACCAATAACAACATCAAAATTAGTATAAACAATATAATACATCAAATCGATTATCTAACTTATAAGTTATAGTTACGCAATAATTATATTAAACAATCTCTTTGTAATTACCCACTATAATTATTAGAGTCGGTTGGTATATATCTTCTCTACGAATTTGGCATTTGTGTCCATATATATCGTGACTCAATCGATGGAGTCTGTTTGCTAAATTGTCTAAATCGAAAGGAAATATTTTCTTATGAGTGAATACTTTTTTACTTGGAGATCAAGATATTACTCGGTCGATAATCAAGAACTTGGTTGGGTGTGAGTCATTCCGTGGAAGTTGCTTTGATATATGTGGCTTGAGTTTTTAACGGATAAAAGGTTTACGTTTGATTACTACCTTCTTATTTGAGGATTTCTTTGGAGGAGTTTACGTAGTTAAAGGCATATAAAGATGATGTCCAAATTGTATTTATGAGGCATTGATGATCAAATAAATATTCATTACATTAGATGTTCCATCATCAATTGTTGTAGATCGAATGATTGTAGTGGAAAATCATCTGCCTGTAAAAGCTATAGGCTGAATGCAATACTAAGTAGAATATTTTGTTTGTGGTGATGGTACATATGGTGAAGGTGTTTGTGACTTTGGTTGTGGTAGTAAGGAGGATCGGTGTGGTGAATTGACATGCCATTTTGGCTAAATGGATGAGATTCTTTTATAACTTTAAGGGCATATATGAACCAATGCATAACGAAAGACACTATTAAGCCTTTTCAATAATTAAAGAGGTAAATATGACCATTTTTTCTTAATGAAATAGTTCCCCCACATTTTGGTACTTCATCAAGTTAAAATTGTCTTATAAATTGGGATTAAAGAGTATTATTCTATTGTATAACACAATAATTTATGACGTTAGTTTTGTTCTAAAAGATAATTCAATTCTTCAAGAATCAACTTGGATTTACTTTCAATTTAGTATAAATGGAGTGTGTCAGGACATATAACTGAGCTTTTGGATTGCTAGAACATCAGAGGAAGGAATTCCAGTAGAAAAAAATGGCGGCAAACAATCCCACCATGGATTTTATGGACTGTTTGAAGGGAGAGAAACTCCATATGTTTTGAAGATAATAAAATTTTATTCAGAAGACTAAAATGAATTTTGATTTAAAACATATTAAACTACTAATTAAAAACTCTCCTAATATAAAAGAAGGCATACCAACTAATTTATATATTTTAATATATCAATATGATTGAATTTAATTAAAAGATTTATAGGTTTAGAAATTTAAACAATGAATTGTAGATTCACAAATTCAACACCAAAAAAGTATGGAGCAGTAGCCTTAACAGTGGCTGTGAAACTAGAAATTGTGATCAGGGCTTCTATGGTTGAGTGAGCACAGCACTGACTTCAGATAGTAGACCTCGTCTATCACTTCCAATTAACTCAATGGAGGCGTCGTTCATTCCTGTAGTAACCCCAACTGATCTTCTCATCGAAGAGGCAAAACAAGAATTTGGACCAAGAGACTGAAATTTAAACAATCAGTCTTAAATAGATGTAAACAAAACAAATTCCACGGAAGCCATAGCTCACCTTCATGATATAATCCAAGATTGGTTCTTATGTAATTTTGTTCCCATCTTGATTGGTGACATTGAATACTGCCAAGAAAAGAAAACTCATCATCAATTTCATGAGCTTTCAGCCAAAATTGTTTCATATCTGTGGGAGTAGATCTATTTTGGTCTCTTATTTTTAGTCCCATATGGTTGCCACAAGTGGAGCACATTTAGTCCAACTTCTTGAAATGGACTTGAACAGTAACAGTTACTACCACTAAAACATGGCAAAAATCGACCAGAAAAGATGATAGATCGAACAAGACGTAAAGGTAAATGTCCTTATCCGTGAACCATCCGCCATCAGCAAATATAAAGTCTTGGTAATGATAAGTTAGAATCAGTGAACATGCTACCTCCAGTATTCCATCATTGAATCTATTCACCTGCATCAGGATACCAAATATGCACAAACTTACAGAAGACCAAATTATAACACTAGATTTTAAAGCACAACATAGAAAATCAAAAAACAAAAGGCATAACTCTATAACAGTGGCATTTTGCAGGATTCATTATCCTTTACAACTCTGACAGAAAGACCAAAGAAGTTGGAGTAAATGCCATGAATCAAAGTTGTGACGTCGCTAGTGACAGTAAAAGAATTAAAGGGGAAAAAACCAGTACCTTGGTGGATTCATTCTTCTAATAAATTTTTCATATTCTACTTGAGAACCTTCTGATAGATGGTTGTTGCCGAGATGTCTTTTAGTTATAAAATCATCAAAAAGATAATCTATAATTAAAATACTACATAAGCAGCTTTTATGAATTTTTTTAATTGCGATTTAGATCCCAATAGGAAGATTTAATCTTTTTGAAAATCAGTCCATTGAGACAAAGAAGCATATGTTATGACAAAAGAAATTGAACCATTTGAAGAAGGCACCCTCAAAAGTAAGGAATCCAAAGGTCACGCTTGCTGAGAATCAAATTTGTGATTAAAAACATCTAGAAAGTTCCTTACAATTTTCCGGCGACAAATAAGGCGATTATTCGCCATATCTAAGCGGACAGTCAATAAAACTGTGACCATATAGAGCAATCGATAGCATATCTAGCGGACCAAATAATTGTTATAACAGATACACCGCGTGTCATTGAAGCTAGATAGGAGGTGAACTTCTATGCAGCTAATCATGAAGGTTTAAGAGAGTGGTAGAATGAATGTGTAGGGAATAATAAGAAAGGCAGGAATAATACTAAACAAATGTACAGCTCCCAGATTCCTTTAAGCTTTTTCCACCACAAAGGCCACTTCCCACCATGTCCCGAAAAAACATTAAATTCATGATAACCTGATTGATCAAAAATGAATATAAGAACTATTATTTTTTAAATTCACGAATTTTAGAAAAATATAGTCTTACTTGTGATGAATCAATAGGGGTAGCTCTGGCCAATTTTTAGTGCTAGAAATTTCAACGTACGCAGAATTTAACTACATATTTTTGTATAACCAATTTTCCATACCTATCTCCTAATAATAATTAGGCATTGATAATAATTAGGACCACACATCGATTAGAAGAATATAGTTAAAATCGTAAAACTTATTATAATCCAACATATGCAGAATAAGTTGTTAGATCTATTGCAACATGATCACCATTTACTTGATTTTTGATAGATAGTTTCAACCAGATTCCATCTGTTTTAACATACTCGCTATCTGCTGCAATAGATTTCATATCTGTTGCAACATACTCACTATCTGCTGTAACAGATTCCATAACTGTTGCAACATACACATTATCTGTTGAAAATCAAGCAGATGGTGAGCATGATGCAACAGATTATATTGGAAAATAACTAATAAAAAATTATGGATAAATTGATAATAAAATTTTAATTTATCCAATTACCTTGTATGTATACACAATATCCTATCATCTTTATTGTAAACAAATACTAATTAAAACTACTCACAAATAAATTATATTGGAAACCCGCTAATAAAAGAAATCATAGATATATTGATTATAAAAATTTTAAATTTTGTCCAATGGTAATGTATGTATACACAACTTTCTATACGTATTTGTGTAAATAAATACTAATTAAAAACTTTCATAAATAAATTATATCGAGAAATAACTAATAAAAACATCATAGATAAATTGATTATAAAAATTTTAAATTTTGTCGAATTACCTTGTATGTATACACAACTTAATAATTAGAACCACACACGTTCGTGAAAAATATAGTCAAATAGAAAAACATATTATATATTCCCCCTTATGCAGATAAGTTAGTAAGTCTGTTGCAACATGATCACCATTTGCTTGATTTTCAACAGATAGCTGCAACAGATATGAAATCATATCTGTTGCAGCAAATAATAACATATTATAACAGATGTAGAATCTTTTAATAATTCATAATTAAATATATTCAACGGATTTTTAAAAGGCGGGGAGCGCGAGGTGGCGTTTTACATAGCAGGTAGTAGCTACGAGAAATGGGCGTAAGTCTCATGGATCTCTTGGGCGTACGTCATGTATTTTAAATTTTATAATTTTATTACTAAGAAAATAAGTAAAATAATATTTTAATAATTATGCAAATAAATCAAATAAATTCCTATATTATAATTATTATTAAGAAGATAACGAAATAAAAAATGATAATGATAAAGATAATAATTCTCCACAGGATTATATATATCTGAGATTATGCTAGACTGTGATTATTATATACCTATAATAATATTCTTACTATATCAAAGAAAGGATAAAAGAAGGAAACTAAAATCTTATAAGGAACATATCAAATAGATAAAGTTTGCCTTCGGGAAGCGTATATTATAAAATCTATCTTATATTTTAGGCATAATGTTCTTAAAATATTTTATAACGTCATTTTTGCTATACAGAGGTCTTCATTCATGATATATTTGAAAAAATAATTACAAATATGAAGCAATATAATAGCGAAATATAAACTCTGTCATTACGATGTAATAAAAATATTATTACTTAAAATGCTTAAAAGTAATAAAACAAATTTAAGGCACAACTTTTCACTACTTGAACATACCAATGCGAGATTATACTTTATGGATCTCACTCTGTTGGCAGGTGTCTGCAAATGGTGCAGCTTGGCCATGCTGAGAGGCGACTGAGCATGGTTGAGGAAACAATTGGCACCACCACTGGGACTGTTTGCCCAGCGTCATGCTGAAAATGCGTCTTAGCCACAGTGCGTCCACTGCAAAAATTTAAATTTTATGTTTTACCATATATGATTATTTATTTCAAAGACTAATACATAGGAAACTCATTTATTAACATGCTAGGAGATAGATGTTTCATGAATGTCAACTATATTTTACTCTTTCTTAGAAGTGGGCGTGAGGTTCGCTAAAATAATAAGTGCCATGTTAAAATAAGCGATACTTCATCTGTTTAAATTATTTGTGATAAATATTGTTGAGTCATCTCTAAGATATCTAACTGTCTTATACACTATTTATTTCTGCAAACACTCTATCCTTTCCAGTTTTTCATCAATTACTATAAGCGATACTTTATTATTTAAATCATTTATGTCATTAACAAGTTGAGGATCTGCCAACAGTATAAACTAGGAAGGAGAGCTACCCCTCGAAGGAATATCATATGTTCTCAAGTGGAAGACCTGTAAGAGTGAATAAGTGTTAACTTATTATGGTGTTATGTTTACCATTTTGAATTACATGTCTCTTTTCAAATTCAAATCTGTTCATGACAATCCATTGGGGCCCAAAAACATATTTTGGATGGTTTATGTTATGACAAAAGCTCATCATTTAAAGAAAGCGCCTGTGAAAGGAATCCAAAGCATGCTTGCTTTGACCAAATCTGTTCAAAAGCATCAGCAAGTTCTAACAATTTTTCAATGACAAATAGGATTGATCAATACCATATCTAGTGGACCAATCGATAAAATAAGGCAGATATAGAGTGATCAATAGCATATCTAGCGGACCAAATAGCAGCTGTAGCAAAGTCTTTTTAGAATGACTTTATAGCCCCTTCAAGGTGTACTATCTCCCACTATAACAAGGTGCTTTAGTAGAGTCTCTTGAGTCTCTCCACCTCTCTTGCTTAAGCATTTCTTTCCCCTTCTGCAAGTAAAATTCACTAGATGTCAGGACAAATTGCATAAGTTTATTAAAAAGAAAATAGCATAGAACCACCTGTTCTGCCAACCTGCAGAATCAAGAGACGTTCATCCAGCTTCCTTTTTGCAGCTTTTATCAATTACACAAACAATAAAACGAAATTTTATAGTTAAACAATTCCCAAAAACGGAGTAGGCCAAGCCAATACCTGTTATATTCCATCAGACTACACACAATGTCCAGACAGTATCTGTGGCTTTGCCCGAAATTATTATTACACACTTCAGCTTTGAGAGAGTTCATGACCTCCCTCCCAGCAGAACTATTTTGAAGTACCAATACTATATTCACCCTTTAAAATAATATCTGGAATTTATGTTAAATGGTGAAAAATATTTATTTATTTTTATTTTCTTTTCTTCTTTCTTCTTATTCTTTTTTATTTTTTATTTTTTTAAAAATTCTTTTCTCCTTCTGCTGTACTTTTCCTTCATGTTCTTTTCTTTCTTTCATGGCTTCTTTTTCTTTCTCTTTATCTTCATTTTTATCTTTTATCATTTTTCATTTATTTTTTAGTTCTTTCTTGTAAAGTCAAATAAATAGAAATATTTTTGAGGTAATAAGGTAGAAAGAAAGAAGCATCAACGGTGACCGAAATTTTTTTCCAACAAAGGTTTTAATTTTTTATTGTAGCATCTGTTTTTAACAATTGTTTGTGGTTAGAGAGATATTTTCAATTGAGTTATCTCTTTCACTAATTGGAGTATTTTGAAGATTTTTATTTCAGCTAAATTATTTTTGCTGATGAGTTTTGAAAATCCATGTTATGCATACTTTAATGGTGTAGGAGATGTTGAAGAATAGTGAATTTCATGAGTGCCTAAATGAATTAGATAGAAATAGATGTGCTAAAAAGATAATAACTTTTGACTGGTGTAGGAGGTGGTAGAGGAGGAATTGGTAGCTCTAAGGTGATAAGAGAGAGATAAAAGGAAGCGAAAAAAAAGAAGATATTTTTAAAAAAAAAAAATAGGAATATAACTCCCCATAAATACTGAAATACTTTCTCTATAGTAAATATATAAGAGTGTATATATTTACGTTTATAGTAGTTTAGATGGGTCATAAAATTTATAAAGTTGGAGTGTGCAACAACAATTTTGAAATAAAAAATGGTCGATTTTCTTTCTTTTAAAAATGGAATTCACGCTAGACAAAATAGTTATTTAATTATTTTTACAATATTTTGAGATTTTAAAATTGACTAAATTTTATGTATTAAATTCTTTCTATTTAAAAACATATATAAATCATGTGGGATTTCTTAATCTTAAATTTTTTTATATATATATATATATATATAAAAAAATTAAAAAAATTTTATATATATATATATTCATGCATTAATTGCTGCCATATAAAAGTGGATAATTTTTTTTACCTTTAAATCAAATGTTTTCTAAACGTTCTTTGATTAATCAAACTATTAAATATAATCATTTGTAATTAGAAATTCATAATTTTCTTTCTAATTCTTATATTATTTTCAATTAACATTTTTTCAATTGTTTATGTATTTTGTATAAATTGATTTTTATTAATATAAGGAACACGTGCTTGAGACATACGCTTAGACCTAATTTAGATAAAAGGTGATTAGCATTTAATAAATTGAAAAGAAAATTAAATTAGCCTGCTATTTAATTAATAAAATATCATACTTACATAAGGAAATTAAGTACATAATAAATTAACAACGTAATTAGGAGTGGTGTTGAGGCGAGGCTGATCGAAACACGTGTATCAAGCGTTGTTCTGTGATATTGGCAGCGCTAATTGCGCCGAAAGGGATGGTGGAAACAATATCTTCCAAGCCAAGTTAGGCGCTCAAAAAAAAAAAAAAAACTCATGCTGATAGAATTGAGGAGTAAATTATCAAATTCCTGGCTGATGAAACTTTGCTGAAACTTTGATGCTCCACGGATCCCAAGGCTGCTCCTCGGGCTGAAAACATCGGATATTTACGCGTAAAGGCGAATACAAATTTACACATAAATTGTATTATTAAAAAAAAATTTAAAAAATAAAGCCTATATATATATATATATTAAGTGGGAATTGATCCATGTGTTCAAGATAAATAACTTATACTTCAATCAAATTGTCTCTATATCTGATATAAGCATAAGCGTGGGTCTTATATTATAATATTATCACAGAGTTTAAAAATATATATATACATAAAATATTGAGTTTTACGCTAATATCACGGATTCACGTGCCCTATTTTTTATATATAAAATGGCTCTGCTACACAAGACCCGGTTAGGTAACACCTGAGTGGAGCAGATCCACCATTAAGAAAGGCATTGAAATCTACCTGGAATGGAGAGGAGCAGAGGAACCACTTGAGTGAAAATTAGAAGGCTAAATCTTTTTGAAAAGCACGTGTTATAAAATAATAAAGAGAAGAAGAATATTATAGATCGAAGAATAGAAAAAAAACTATTTATTTCTCTGAGATGAAATCAAACTAGGGATTCACTATAATGCAAATACCTTTGCATTAAAAATTTATCGATTGCAAACTTATCCTAATCACAAGTTTATCAATGCAAACACCAATGAACAACACGTACACCAATATATTTCTAACAAAGATGACAAATAATTAAACTAAAGCGTTAAATTTTAATAATGAAAATAAAAAAAAAGCTATTACTAAGGGTTTAAAAGTGTGCGTGTATGTGTGTATGGTGGTGAGGAGAATAGAGCTAAATGGATAGAACAAGGCAGAATCTAAATAGGACAAACGGTTCGCGCGACAAAACGAACAGACAAAAACTTTATGGAAACTTAACCTGCCTGCCGCCCTTTGAAATTCTTCTAAAATTTCCCCACCTTTTTTGAATTTTCTTGGTGTTGATGTCCTCAACAGTTATTGAAACACGATTTTATTTATCAAGAAATAAGCTTGAATTGGGTTATTTTGGACAAGCTTTCTCATTTGAAAATTCCGCTCCTCATGTCACTAAAAATCAGAAATAATAGTCACTCTTTCAGCTTTTGTTCATTCATTTATCTTTTGTAACAAAAGCCACTTTTTGAGTGAAGTCGAAACGGATTCAAGGACTCGACGATGATGAATTACCTCGAGGGCGCTGTCTCCCGGAGAAGGTCAATGTCTACTTACAATTCTTTCGTTTCATTTTAGTTGCTGGAAGTAAATGTAGTCGGTCTATATTCTTATCGCTTGTTTAAATTCTGCCTATTCAATTTTTTTCCTCTAGTTGCAATAAATCATTGCATAAATTGGTTAATAAGAACTATAAATCTTATAGGAAAGTTGATTAGAAAATTTTCAAAATCACCAATTTTGTGGGATTTATAAGAAAGATGATATATCATTATGTAAAAGAAACTACTGCTATATTTTGAACTAAGGAGATTTGTTGAGTAGGTGATTATTTGAATAACTTTGTTGCTCATGTTATTAAGAGATACGGTCGTTAATAAGTCATAAATAATATATTTGCATCTTTAAAAATAGTCATGTTCATAGGGGCTGCGTTCATTTTATTTGGTTCATGGATATCAATTCTTGCACCTCAACTAAATAATTGATTGCTTGTGTAATATCTAGTAGTCGATTACTGCTCAAACCTTCTATAAGGTACAAAAATTCTGTTTTATGAGTACCGGTATTTATATTCCATCTCTTACTATAAAGAAATTATATGTTTTAAATAGTTTTGGAACGAAAATAGATTTGATGATTTACAGCCCATATATTTTGATGACTCAGGTTCATATTGTGGAGGAGCCCACTTTTTGACAAGATTGTGACAATGCTCCTGGGGAGAAAAGATGTTTGCACTGTCTCAATCTTATGATGAAAATATTAAGGTGGTCAAGGTGCATGAACATTGCTATGATTGTCCCAATTATTTTATACAGCTTCCAAAGTTGCCTAACAAAATGTTAGTTATGCTTTTGAAGCAGATCGAAACAATGATATGGTAAGTAAAGAACCAAGTATCGAATTTGAAGGCATCAAGCAGTAGCTGAAACTTTCTTTGGAGGAGGAACTAAAACTCCTCAGGCAATTCATCTCGGTAAATATGTAAAGGCAGCAACGACCTGTGACTCCCTTTCTCTCGAAGCCACAGTTGACATCTCTTCAGATGTAGGGTTATAGAAATCTAAGTTGGCTGGTTAGGTCATTTTTACTCTTTAGTGTAAAATTATTAAGCAGCAATAATAATAATAATAATAATAATAATAATAATAATAATAATAATAATAATAATATAACAAAATGAATTGAAAGCTCTTTGTTACAAATACGGGTGTTGATCGTTTAGTTAAAACTGATTGGTCAAATTGATTGAATAAATTTATATTTTTACGTTTGATTAGATTAATTTTAAATTTTTAAAAGCTTGAAATATTATTTTAATTGTTGTTTGATAGATTGAAATTGAATTGATAATTGAGGTTTTTTTATTTATTTTATGATAATTTTATGCATGCATATTTTTTTACTTTTAATTTCCTCATATTTACTTATGGGGGTATGCAAAACTACAAAGGACAGTAAGCTTGTTCAACAAATATGGTGACTGACGTCCTTGCAGCCTATGTCAATTTAGTCTTTTTTACACAAATTTTTGAAAAATTACATAATTAAGTAAATCTTACTACATATTTATAATATATAATAATATTTTTAAAATTTTAATAATATTTTTAATTATATTAGTTTTTTTTTGTTTTTGAATTTTTAAATTTTATAAGTTTAATATTTTTACATTTTCTCTCCAATCCCACTACCCTAATATTTCTCAATTCCAATGACCAACTCTCCTCTTCCTGGATTTCCCAATTCTTTCTCAGTTATTTCCTCACACGATCTTATAATTTTTCTCTCTCGAGATTTTAAAATCTTTCGTGATTTTTAGGTAAGTATTTTACGGTTTAGGATGTGTATTTGATTATCTTAATTCAAATTTCATATAGTATCAACCTGACTAACATACGTAAATTTTAGAGTTTTATCAAGTTTTAATTTTAAAAAAAGGGCTTTCGGCAATCCCCCTCCCTCCCCCGACCATGACAATCGAATGCGAGAGGAATTGTAAATCTTTGGAGAAAGCAAAAAAGGTTCAAATTTTTTGGTGAAGAAGATGCGAGGGTGTAGATCAGGTGAAGATAATAACTAGGTGTCAAGGAGGGAATTAAATCTCGGAGCTTAGAGACACCCAGAAATCCCACGTCGGTAGTGAGTCGTGGACACGGTTGCAAGGCTTGGTGGAGTGGGTGGTGAAGAGCCACTTAATTTCAAGGAAGAAAGAAAAGGAAGATGGTCGAACCCTTTGAATGTTAGAGTTAATGCTTGATATATCAATTATATACTGATACAGACTATCTTCATCTTTTATTTTGATTTCAAGATGTTTTTGATACATATTGTATCAATTAGATATATAATGTACAAGAATGATTATTCGATAATAGAATGATAAAAGACAAATCTTCATCTTGTATCATAGTTATCACAATTTGTAATACATGCTTTGTTTTGTCATAGCTAGCAGAAGTATGGTAGCACACAGTGCACTAGAAGGATCTGGACTACAAGCTGGTGGGCCTAGGCACGTACGGTGCTGGTAGCTACATCTCGGGTTCCTGGAAACAAAGGGGCTATATAACGGTACGTAAACACATTACTCAGGCCATCTGGGCCTATAGCCACTTATTACTGTAATAACTGACTAACGAGTGCATACTCGTAATCGGGAACCTATGCGGAAAGACAAGGCCAGCCATCTTTGTCTAGTCGGCGGGGACTCGAGAAAGGAGATGTTGAAAAGCTACGTGGCCAAGCCAGGTCACCACTCTTATCAAGCTACGGCCCCACACGGCCAACATAGAGCAGAAATACTAAACGGCTATCTGGCCTTGCACGGCCTCGCCCGGCAGGCTGTTGACCACGAGGGGAATGTCCTCTCCACAATCTGCAAGCCTCATGGTACTTGATAGAAATGATCGGGACGGGCTGACCTACCTATATTGTACAACAAAAGAAATAGAGCTACACCTCTGGAAATCAAACTCAGGATGACGAGCCAGGTGACTCACATGGGCCGGTTGTAATCACGGGGGGATCGCCTCCTCGTCACAGCCAGTCCCTGCCGGGCGAAGTAATGCGGCCAGATTGTCGATGCAGATTGGTACTAAGTATGCAAAGCAAGCGAAATAATACAGCGAAAACATTTGAATATAGATGGCATAACTAGCAGTGCGTATAGCCGGGAGATAGCGAGATGCGAAGAGGCATTATAGTGAATCGAGCACTACTTGTGCGATAAGGCGGCGTGCACATGAAATAACAGTGACGACCTGTTGTCGTAGCTAGTATATAGCATAAATAGATATACAAATGAAAGCAAGAGCCAATACCAACCCCGTAAGCCGGATGGCGCCAAGCAAACAAGCGATCTATATACCCCTACTCGGGTCAAAACCGGCCAAAAATAAGTCAATTCCACTCACATGCAGCTCAAGTAGGGCTCTACTCTGCGGCCTTTGGTCTCCAGCTCGGGCCTTGACCTCCGATATAAGTAACCGTGTCGAGTCCGGAGGACTCTGTGCGATGTCACGCAACGGATGGTCTGGTTCCCGGAACTCTCAGCGGGGCTACACGAAGCGGTATACGCCTCGCGCGGAACAAGTCAACGGGAGACAATTGTAATCTTGTCCAGTTGCTATGGGGAATGCTTCATCCCATCTTCGTCCAAAGCTGGGAATGACATGCCACTCGGAGTGCGTAAACCCACCGCTCGATTGGCGTCCCGATTACCAACCCCGGGGCGGCGAGGACGTGATAAGGTGCCTCAAGCCACGTAGTCTCAACAAACAAATAGCACATATAAATAGCAAGCATGTATAAGCGAAAAGGCTATTTGAATCGATTTCTTATTCCCGATCTTTTACGTATTTGTGATTCTTTATGATTATATTGATTAAAATCTTTCTTTAAGCTGTTATGTAGATCTGTGTGCTTGGAATCATCTGTCTGAATAGCTGTCTGTAGCCAATATCTCCTTATCTGAACTAGCTAGTCTATAGCCAATATTCTTTGTCAATCTCTTGATTTTACTTTACTAGATTTTATTATTGAAAATGTGTTCCTTTTATTACACAACATGCTTGCTAATCATACAATAAGTTATACTAAATACGGAATGCTAACTCGCCGCTGGCGCGTACTTTACTAACTTTCGGACCAAGATATGATACGGCAACGCAAACCCAGTTACACTAAACTTACTCAATACTCAACATTCAACCCAGAGAGGTTCAAATCTGAAGTTTACTATACAGTTCGTATAGCTAAAAATTTGCTAACTGGCAGGAAGGAACTACTTCACGTACCTTAACCTGTGGAGTTGTCCAGGCGTGGGCGGGGAAGCTCAGTCGAGTACTCGGCTAATTCTCCCCATTTGCATTTCATATACACGTCCAATTAGCACTAAATACAACTCTATTACGAACGAGGCGTCACTTTCGATATAATTATCGTCTAAACTTAGGCTTATCGGAAAACAGTGAAAACTTGCTATTTTTCGAAGTCGAGAAGGGAGAGGTATTCAACTTCCACGGCTAGGAGCACATTGACACAAGTTTCGAGCAATTCTACTTACCTTAGTCCGGTAGCTCGACGATTCGTCGGCCGTATTTAAAACAAAATCATTAGGAATGCTCACTTTCTTGCTAAATACCTCGGTACTGAGGTTAATTTGAGTTAGACTACGTTTGAGCGTAATCAAACGATAATATATATCTACATCTTCGTCCCTCTCTGTTTCTTGCGTTTTAAATTATATAAGTGATTTACCAATTAAAATCGAAGTGGGGCATATATATAATGGACCTTTATGGTCGGCATTCTTTGGAATGCGATTTATAAGTTGCGTTCTGGAATACGATTTATAAGTCGCATTCTGGAATGTTATAAATCAATAGCATTTTGCCTTGTGGCGTGAGCTTGGCGCTTGTGGAGTCTTTCCAGGGCCTTTTCTAGCATGTATGGCTTTCAAATGCTCTTAACCAATACGCGAATGGGCCGTATCTTGAAAATTCTTAGGGGTGTAACGGTTTCATGTGTAATACAATACTAAAATGTATCAATCCATAATAGGCCGATAAAGAATGATGTAGATAATGTTCATCTTGTATCGAGTCATCACATTCTATGATACAATCTCTTCTCATTTTTTTTGGATATGATATGACTTGAACAATATCATTTTCATATTTACGATACAATATTAAAATGTATCAATTGATAATAGCGATAAAGAATAATATAGGCGATGTTAAATGCTTGTATCTTAGGTATCACATTCTATGATACATACTTTGTTTTCATACTAATGATACAATATATTAATATCACGTAAAAATCTTGGACATTTTAGGCATTGACAATGATACAACCAAGAAATTAAAAATTTCCTAACTTTGCAATAATGATACAACAAATAAAATTAAAATCCCCAAATATATGATTTAGGATCTATAAACCCACTGACTGATGTTTGGATTTACGCCATCAAATATCGATAGATTAATAGTGTTGTCACGCCCTTAGGGGTATGGGCGAGTACACAGTGCCTATTAGGACTGAGGCTGCTGACCCTGCGAGCTACGCACATCGGTGCCTAGTGGCTCTAACAGTTGTGGAATCAACGGGCTATATAACGGTATAATCGGCCTCAGGCCCGGCAGCTATGTGCACATCTGTAACATCAGTAGCAGTCACGCTCGTATAGGAAACTGTGCGGTAATAGAGCCGTCATCTTTGTCTAGTTATCTCTAACTCAATATAATGAATGCGAACATCTACGTGACCGTGGGAGTCGCTCTTGCTAATACGAGATACGGCCCCGCCCACGGCCCAGCAAGTCAACAGCACTAAACGGCTTAACATATGCATTTAGTAACGTGGCCACAGCTAACCTGGGGAGATATATACATACACAATCTGCAAGCCTTTATGAATACTGTTAAGATGGTCGGGACGGGGCCTGACCTGCCGTCTTGTATAACAAAGAAAGGAAATAGACCTCTGTTTACATCTATTTCCGGATGACGAGGCGGTAATTTCCAAATAGTGGGTTGAATCACGAGGATCGGCTCGCCGTCTGTGAGGTACCCTACGAACCCAAGTAATGCGGCGCCCCAAACGGGCGTCGGTACCCTTTGATGCAAGTATGCAAGCAAACTTAACATACGAATGTAAACAACATAATGTAGAAACTCACGAGCAGATAAAGCTATTTGGCCAATAGGGCGATAGAATACGAAATAAGTTTTCTGTCTTGAGAGTAAAAGGCGGGAAGCATGCACATCGACGTGGTGATTTCGCGCCTATTAGCTATTATATAACATATATATACATATATATAGCAAGCAAGAACCAATACCGGCCAATAAGCTAGGAAGGTGCCAACCAACAAACAATCTAATACCACTGCAGGTCAGAAACCATCCAAAAATAAGTCGGCTCCACCATTCTGCCCCAACTACGAAGGCACCCTAAGAAGCCCACAGGTCTCCGGCTCGGAGCCTATGGCCTCTGATATAAATAAATGTGTGTTACGAGCCGGAGGACTCCTGTCTTGTAAGCGTAAGCTTAGAAAGCTCTGCGTATGCATGCTCATGTCTACATTCCACAGGGCAAAGCGCCTGGCAAGGGTAAAACATCTTACTGATCTTGTCCGGCTGATATGGGAATGCTCCATCCCGTCTTCGTCCCTGCAGACGGCATGCCAGCTCCTTGGGTGACGTGTCCCAGCCTCATGGTGGAGTCAGCCTGATACCAACCCGGGCGGCGAGGACGCTCGAAAGGTGCCCTTTCGTAACACAAACAAGTCTCGACAATCAATAATCGCATATAGCAAGCATGTGTTTGAGCTTGAAAAATACTATTTGTATTCGATTTCTCATTAAGACTCTTTTCTATGTTATCTTGATTCTCATCTTGAATTATGTCTTTGTATACGGGATATCTGTCGGTATGCATTTCTCTTGTATCTGAGATATTATCGTGTAGGCTATCATGTCGGGATATTAGACATGCGATATTACTTACTAACTTTTATTTTGAACATATATCATAATATTATAAACATGCTTGCTAAATTCAAAAAACACGCTTGCTAAACTCATCATAGACTCAATTCTTGACTTACAGATTAACTTACATATTTCACAGCTACATCTTGGATTACTAACTTGCTGTAGGAATTAGCTTTACATACCTTCGCCGGATTTTCCGACTAATCGAATGAAGCTCGTCGGTACTTCTACTATTTCTCTAGCGCATTCGTATATATATCAATTAGAACTAAATACACTAATGATACGGAAGAAAACATCACTTCGATATATATATAAATTACAAACTTTGTTATCGAAGCGATTAGCTAAGCTAATTCTCAAAAAGTCGAGAAGGAAATACTCACTTTAGAGATAGGAGTATATTGACACTAATTTGGAGCAATTCCACTTACCTTTTGGCTCGGTAGCACGACGATTCGCAGAAGCCGAGATTTCTGAAACTAAACTCGTAGGAATGCTCCTTCTTTGCTAAATACCTCGGTATCGAGATTAATTCGAGTTTGGGCCGTGTTTGACGCGTAATCGGAAGAAATTAACAGAAACTGTTCTCTGTTTCCTGCGTGTTCTCTTGGAAATTATGAAATGATAATGAAATAATAGAAATTAGGAGGTGCCACTTATTCTTGGGACTTTTATGTCGTATTCTGGAATCACGATTTATAAGTCCCGTTCGTCAACAGCGACGGGCGACTTGGCGCTTGTCCGATCTTTACAAGACCTTTTCTAGCATGTATGACATTTAAAAACTCTTAACCAACATACGAAGTAGGCCATCATTTCGAGAATTTACGGGGTTTAACAAGTGTGATTCTTTTGCCATTAAATCACGTTGAGTTTCCATTTAAAAATGTAAAATGGACGATTTAGGAGAAATTTAAGGGTTTGGGGTGGAAATACAATCATAATTATTTACAGTTTATTGTATAAAAAAAAACACGCTATTTATTGTAATTTGATTAATCATGTTATTTGTAATTATTTACTACTAAGTGCTACTTATGAAATTTCTCAAATTTTATACATGGAGGTATCCTGAGAGGATTAGTTTATTCTTTCAAGAAAAAATACTCTTTAATCGTATATGATAAGTATAAACACATAAATTTTATTGGATTAAATTTGCTCGACATTTGGATTAAATTTTTATTTATTTGGATTGACGATTAATTTGGGTATAATTAAATAAGTCACTTTTATTAAATTCAAGTTCGGGTTCACTTCATCTTGAACCCAAAATCATGTCACATGTAAACGCATCTCACTCAAATTCAAGACCAACAAAATGTTGTCACGAGTTGATCAAATGATGTGACTATCGATCAAATTTAAGAACCAATGAAAAACAATTTTATCACGTAGCTGTTTATGATAAGAACGATGTCTTTACCTGAATGATCGAGAATCGGGCAAGAGTTCATTTACATGAACCGCTTACCCTCGATAAGGGTTATATAATTTTCCGAAGACATTCAGCAAGCATCGGCATCAACTATATAATTCTACGAAAAAGTAGATTAACGGAGTTTCGAGAAGCTGAAGTGCTGCTGGCCATTCCCAAAATTAAACACAGATCTAAATCATCCTATGTACAGGAAACACACTACTAACTATTGAGATTTTGAGACTGATCCATGATCAAGACATCTGCATATCCCTCCTCTTAGTTTACCTCAAAAGGTGCACTATTTTTGGTTTACTCATCTCATGTACACGGCAGATACTTATCCATGAAAAGGGTGTTTCACTTAAACTTCATATCAGGTAAATTTGTTCATGTTCTTGCGATTAAAGTTGGTCGTAGATATTCCCTTAAAGAAGGGAAATAACTAAATCTTGCAAAAAGTTTCTATTAAGTTGTAAATTAGCAAAGCTCGATAAGTGTCATATGCAAGGTGGATAATGGTTGTGTTCAAATCAGCTTTCGCAGACCTCCATTATTCCATCAAATAACCACTATTTTCCATCAGCACAAATACTAGATAACTCGGCCACCAAGATTTATAGGTACGAAAAGAAATCACTTAATTATTGTAATGTTTTGTCTCTAATAGGATTGAAACCCGATCTCCAAAGTTTGCACCCGATTCATTGACATTAAGCTACACTCTTGGTCCAAGAACATCGCAAATATGGTTTGTTTGTTTCCTACTTCATGAATGTACAATTTCAGGGATACCTCGTAACAGAGCTGTGTGCTAATTTGAACAAAGAGACCACTTCTGAGATACCGACATTCCTAGACAAAGAAAACCACTTGTGTCCATTCCTGGATAAATCACCATTATGTAGTTGACAATGCAATCCACAAGCACTTCAAACAAAATAGCCTACTTCAACGCAAAATAAAGTTTCTCCAATGAGGAAATAAAAGTCAAGATTCTAATATGAGTATGTGACAGAAATATGAAGAATGACATTATACAGAGTTAATATTACAAATAAGAATAATATTGACCACAAACAGTATTTATCTCCAAGGAATGTCATAATAAAAGACCCTTCTTAAATTCATTTAATATTTGTTTTGAGGCAGGAAGAAAAGAGTGCAGAAGAGCTTTCTTGAATGGTTTTGTGGGGACAAGAGAAATCCAACACAAAAGAACTGATCATAGATAAGGTTCCGAAATCAATCAGAAATACTTGTGAAATCCTTAGAATCAAGGATCAAGTATGCTATCCAACTGCATATCAAAGAACACCCACTAACAGCATCAGGATGGCTACATCTTGATCCTTGATAACATACTTTGTATAAATAAACTTATTCTAAGGATTCATGCCAGTCCTTATAGACAGATCGAGTTGCTAAAAGGAGAGTCTAAGCCAATGATGCTTTATGTAAATAAGGCTCTGAGGCATTTATAAGTTTACAGAATAACTCGCTCAACTTCACTGTCTCAAATTTCAGGATGTTCTGGAAAACCAAACCTACTAAATCATTAAAGAAGTATCCTCAACTAATCATCAGCCTCTTCCTTCAAGGCATTAATTAATAGTTCAAATAAGAAAAGCAACAAGGGAATCTATGAAAATCCAGAATATAGCTAGAATATCCTTCACAACTCCATATATATACCAGCTATAACAGAATTACAACTTCCAGTGGAGACAACAATCAGCCACCATGAAAGAAAAGTTCTTTTCCAGACAGTTTTGATGTATATTGACCAAGCCTGCAAAGCTGACCAGCAGGGTACTTCAACATTTCTGGACCAAGCCCTGATCAAAGGATAAGTAGTCAAATACAGTACAAATAACATGAAGCAACGACTTTTCAAAGTAATATCTGAACATATGAGCATAAAATCACCTATGTTTAGGTGATTTTCTCATTGGGAAAACTTTTTCTTTATACCACAGAATATAGAGGATTCCTATAGGCTAAGAGAGCCAAGCTCCATGTTAGAATCTCTGACCAGGCTATCAGTTTGAACTCAGTTATAGCACATCTTATGCGACTCATTCCAATCTAAGACTTTCTGGAGGTAGTGATTAATGTAATCGCTATATCATCAAATGATGTGATAAAACAGTAAGGATCATCAAGATGTCATAAGAAAGAACGCCAAGCAATATAATATACCAGATTGCAAGTCTCGCCAAGTTCCACATTCAGTTATGCCCATGATGTTTGCTAAAGAGTGACGCGCCAAGGACTTTACCACACAGTTGCACGATGATCGTCTGCACAAAATTTTACATGCCACTATACCGGGCCTCAGATATCAAGAGTTGAGTGGAAAACACTGGGCCAATTAGAAATGAATTCCCCCAGCACTATGAAATTGAAAGGGGTGATTATGCAAACAGACAACAACCGCCATGGTCTGGGGAGATATAGAGGAAGAGATTATTATTCCACATCCTTTCCGAAGCATTCACAAAGAGATTTTAAATCTACATGGTTAAAAGTAAATAGAGAATTGGTCTTGGGAAAACTATTTCCAGAGAAATTATTTGTGAAAGCAATTACTAGGTAGAGGAAAGCATCAGGGAACAGCACATGATACCTACAAAGTATCATTTTGGCTTCCTTTTCTCATCTGTTCACAAAATGAAGCTCATATATCATGTTAAAATAACTTGCTTTTAACAACACCAAAATTATAATCCACGTCATATTAGAAACAAACTACAGAAAATTCCTATCAACTACCTTGTACAGAGATGCAGCTGATTCAGATTCAACAGTTTGGACTGGAACATGTCCAAGCGACTGGAAAGAATCCAAAGCATCTAATGTCAGCTGCCATCCACAGAGAGCAACAGCACCAGTGTTGGAAGAGGAACTGCCACTACTACTGCAGCCGGCAGCAGCAACATTTCCATTTACCCAGGACAGAAAAAATTATGGTGCTTAATTGGATCAAATTAACCCAGCTTCTTCATAGTTGCTTTCTCCAATAGGAGGCCCTGAATAACATTTCATTTTTCATAATTTCAACAAGTAAGCTATGAATAATCAAATCAGTAAAACCTGAATAAAAGAAGAAAAAAATACATAAAAGTTGAAAGTATAAAAGCAATGATGTCTAAAATGGGAAAAAGTGAAGTCTCAATCCTGTAATATCAATAAAGGACCCAAAACAATCACCCAACTCAATCTAAAGTTCCATCCAGGATGTGCTGAATCAAATCACAGTTAGCATCAGTATGAAACATTAGCAGCAGTCTACCTGAATATGAGTTTATCTATTGGCTGAATGAAGTCTAGATTGTGATGTTAGCATCTAATGAGAAATGGCGCTATTTACTAGAATATAGAACTTCCCAACTTAGCAGCATCTTTTTTATCAATAGAAGGTGCTTTTGCATGCACATCCAAACAAGTCTCTGAGAGAAAGAAAGGTAGTATAAAACAGTAGACATTAATAACCTGAAAGTCAAGCAGGAAGGCTACCTGTCGTTAAACATATAGCCTGACTCGACGAATCCGCAATCATCAGTAGCTGGTGCATTATTTTGGGTAACTTCCTCTTTGGATGCTTCATGGGCAGAACAGACAACAGCATTGCAGGAAAGAAAAGGGTGAGGACTATTCGGGAGCATAGGTTGCATGTTTGACAAAGTTTTTCACCACTTTCAATGGATTCTGCTTTGGCTGAGCCAACAATTTTTGAGCCACTATCAGCCCTTCCCACTGAACGAGATGTCAGATCTTGACTATCACCATTACGATCTCCACGGTCCACTTCTTCAGGGACATAGTCTCCCATTAGCCCGGGATCGGGAGCAAATTCACCTGTTTGCCCCTGATTTTCAGTAATTTCAGCAACTGCTTCTACCTCGCCAGCAACGCTATCTGCTCTGTGCACAGAAGCATCTGTCCCATGGATCTCAGCTTCATGACTAGCACCCATTCCGATACTTCCTCCACTGATCCCGAAGCTAGGGCCATCCCTCACATTGGCAGTGGCAGTGTCAGCATTCACGACTTCTTCATCATTTGTGCTACTAACACCCATTTCACCAGCACTTCTGACCACAGCTGGACAAGTACTCTGTTGTGCTTGATTACTGTAGTTCAATTCTGAAGTTTCCAACTGGTCTGCACTTCTTAACATAGATGTAGAGGAAATGAACATCATCAAAGTCTCCGGAAGATTCTCAACACTTTCCATTGAATCATCTGTACTACAGACAGTGTCCATTGCGATAACAGATGAAACTATGCTGAGTCTCGAGTAGAGGGCATACCAATTAGCTGTTCGTGTCTTTGGGTGTCATCTTTACAGGAGCACCTGTACCAATCTCAAAACCAAGTGACAGGCTAGGACCAGCACCTGATGAATCCTTGCCATACGTGGTATGGTGGGTCATGAAGGCATCAGACTGGCATGGACGCTTTGATGGGCCAGCCAGATACTGACTACCATCATTTACTTCATCTCCATCACGATCTATCACAGTGCCTTCAACACTATCGGCCGGTTGCTGCACAACATTGTGGCCCTGTCTACTGTGCTTCCACCTTTCTCTAAGTTCCGTTTACGAGAACTAGGGCCTCAGGATTCATATGAAGCTGCTTGACCACCAACCTCCTGCTTGAAGGTGCCCAGTAACTGGATATTTTCGTACATGAACATCTTGGAATGGTTCAGGCCTCGCATCCATATTCACCTGTGAAGAGGATAATCCACCAGCCATTGTGAGATTCAGATCTACTCCTATATTTGACAAAGACCTTCCCTCTTCATTTGTTGCAGCTTCATCAAGGTCCTCTATCTGCTCCTTTTCCACACCATCAGCAGCAACCCATCCACTGATTCCATAGCAGCACTTACACCACGTGTGTGCCATCTTCTTGCTTGTTTCAGGGATATCATTGCTATTTGGAGCAAAGCAAGCAGGACGGACAACAGTGAGAAGTCCCAGATTCTCACGGTGGCTCCACACAAACTACAAAATCAGTAAGGCGGCCTAGATTCACCTTTAGACCTGGGACCCACAGCTTCATTCTTACTATAATTTCTTTTCTTTGAAGAAGGCAATACATTTTCTCCATGGCCAAAATCTTGCAAAAGTGTGATATTTTGTGGGACCAATGGAGTACCCACTCTAACTGATTGAGCAGAATGTTCTTCACAGTCTTGGACATTTGGAAGCCATCTTGGCTCCCATCCACACAGGCTTATCAACCCATTGGCCTAAATTTGCAAAGAATTTCTATTTATTCAGAACTCAATAGGTGATAATATGTAGCAATTTAAATGAAATGAGACTCTTACACGAGTATACAAGGAAGACATCTTCTATGTTGGTTTCAGTTCTGGCAGTAATCTCTAACCTAAAAGATGGGTTCCTTTGCAAAAGCAGCAGGCTAGAAGGCGATCAATTTCTGAACTTCGAGAGATCCTGATGCTCAATTGCAGATGCAGCCACAATTGGAAGTGAAGGAAGCTGAAGTAATCCATCACAGCATGATCCTTGTAACCACCGATTAAGGCTGATGGTGGTGTCGGAGGGAACTGGACCAAGCTTTCTGCGCAGCTGTTTCCTCTCCAAGGACAAGTGGCCTTGTGCCCTTCCTCAAGTTTCTTTGCAAATTCTTCCCCCGCAATATCAGCTATTAAAAATAACTAACAGATGAGAAAATTTTCCTCAATATGTGTGAAGCAACAAATGTACTACAAACACTGATTAATACCAACGAGAGGTTTTCATAAAAACCAAACACATTACAAGCAAGTATCATAATGATATATGATACAAGTATCAAGCATAACCAGGTTTTTCTCTTCCGAGATGATCTATCTTTGCAAAAAGACGAGAATACAGTTCATATGGTCCTGCTCTTCCAACATAATAGGCATAGAAAATTGGTTAGAATATATCTCAATGACAACAAAAGCCGCTGCAGCTGCTTCCTGTTCATACATACTTGGGGGTGGGATAGCAGAAAACTATATCCACCGGATCCATACTTGGGTGTGGGGATAGCAGAAAACTATATCCACCGGATCCACTTCCCTTAATAGGAAGAAGAATAAGAGCAACACCAGCAAACTGGAACTTATGGAAATTTTATCCCACACTAACAGAAATTATGGAGATCTGAACAGATTACACAAGAAAGGGGAAAAAATGTATGAACAAGATGATTGTTTTCACAAGAGAAGTTGGATACAAACTGTCACCCAACAATCAAAATAATAAACAAGGGAAGTAATCTGCTATTGTCCATATGCTATTGCGGGACAGTTGTAGCTTCACGAAGTACAATATAAACTTACAAACTTGCATTAGTTAAATTCCCATTAATTAAACAGTGAATTCAAAGAGAAATGGACAGGGGGAGTACATATGACATTACTGAAGGATACTAGAAGCATGCATCTAATACAAAATACATTTTACTTTCTGAATCAAGTAATGCCCTTATGATGAAGGTTTCTTGCACTAAAATCCTAGTTTAGCGCTGAAAGCAATTCCACCATAACTTGATCATTTCATGTTTATTATACACTAAGAGTTCCTCCAACTGCAGTCTTTCCTCGATGGAAAGAGCTTTAACAATGCCTCCTTCCTATAACAGAACAGTTGAATCTAACATATCCAATATAGAAATAACATTTTGAAATATTTGCAACCAAACAAAACAAGTTCACCAGATATTTACACAACAGAGTTCCAAAGTAGCACCATGAATAACTCAGAAAGGAGACACAAAAGATCCTTGGGGTTCAATGCAACTGAATTAGGATCGTTCAATTTAAAATGAACTTAGGAAAGTAACTTCTTCTACATCGGGAATTTATATGAATCAAAGTAGGGACAGAATGAGCTATATTGGACAGATACTTTGTTGAGACACGACTTCTTTGGAGCTGTTCTGATGCTGGAAAAATTACGAGAAGAGCAAAACAGAGATAAGCAGAGATTTAACAGCACTTAGGAATAAAGAGAGTAACCAAGTTAAGAAAAAGTAGGAGAAGAAGAGAGAAAAAGGAAGAAAAAGTGCTTACAGATTCCACAACATTTTCTCTATACAATTCTCTCCCTCTCCACCATCAAATACACACCTGCGCGCACACATGCTGAAATCTGAAAATTCTAGAAGATAAGACCACGAAAATCATAACTGACTGACTTATTTTAGAGGATGTTAGTCAAGATTTGTTCTTTTCTGCTCTTTTAGATTTCTTGCTGACAAACTATACCATCTAACAATGACCAAGACTCAACTGAATGTAAAATTTCAAAGATTCCTTGTTGTCAGTTGACTGCCTCTGGACTATTGAGAAATATTAATAAGCTAAACTTCAAATTGAGGCACCCTCCTAAATAATATTAATATTATGTCAGATTCCTTGGCACTGGTCATTCTCCTTAAGATAATTTAGCACAATATCTGCATCAGCAATTTAATCATTTTGAGAAGTATCTTAGTGAAGCAAAACTTTAACTAAAATACCTACGAACAAAGGCTTCTAGTCAATGAAAACAATAATTCACCTTCTTCAGGGGTCCATATTGTGGAAGAAACAAATTTCAGATTAGCACCACAAGCTTCGCACTCAATTGTATCAACATCCACATTTACCCAGCCTCTTCTAGCACAGGCCAGCGAACTTGAAGCCTGCATTAGTGCATTATAGGAGTTGTGCAAAGTATGTAAGTCACCATATGATGGAAAATTTACGAATTGATAAGAAAAGAAAAAGGAAATTGAAATACCAAAGGAAAGCAATAGGGCTGCCATTGTCATGTTGGTCAATCCTAGGGATAAAGCAGAAGAAAGGCAGTTTAGTAGGGCCCACACACTCAGAGTTGGGAAAAAAACATTTAAGCTTACCTTAAACAGGCCACGCAAATTTAATATTATTTACAGGCTTTGCATATGCAATAAGCATACTTTTATCTTTCGATGTGGGACAGCTAAAATCACATTAAACACATATATAAATAGCTTAAAGTGCTAAAAAATTAAGAACTGTTACAGTTGTATTCTTCATCATTTAGGATATATTTGGAGACCTCCAAAAAACCAAAGTATAAAAACTAAAGTGCTAAAGAATTTGTTCAGAGCAAATTCAATCAAGCATCTTTTTTTGGAAACTAGTAAGTTCGTACATTGAATCATGCACCTTTTAAAATGCGGAGTGAACCTTGAAACAAGGTAAGTTGCTCATTGACAGCCTGTAGTCACGGGTTCCAAAATGTGAACTGTTTTTTTGCAGAAATGCAAAGAGAAGGCTGTATTTGGTATACACCTACTCACCCCTATCCCAAACTAACTAGAAGCACTTTATACACACATGGTATAAGGACCACTTCTGTTTAGTTTTGGGAAAAAGTGAGCCCAGATAAATGCCACAGACAGGGAATCAAATCTATTGCACCACGACCTCACTTTAGACACCCTTGGCTGTGGGATGCCTCTCTCCAGTTGTGTCAAGGGTGTTGCCAATCTCATCCTGTTATATAAAGTGGTAATTGACCTATATACACAGTATAATTTTCCGGCAAAGGGTGTTTGCTTAACCACCCTTGGACACTTTAGCTCCACCAGTGCATACTAGTTAACAATCTTAAACATTTTCGGGTTGTATGGACTTAGTTGGATCATGTTAAGAAATGTGAAGGAAGCAGTCGAAAGCCGGACCAGATTGAAAGTTGGTAAAGCCATCAGAAAAGTCTGGAAGATGATACCAGAAAACATTTTTTGGGTTGTATGGACAGAAGGAATCTCAATTGTTTTGGTGGCATATCAACTCCTAATCCATTCCTAAAAGACAAATGGTCTTTTACATTTATTTAGTTGTCATAAACGGAATCACGGAAATTCTCAGTTTAGTTTTTTTAGATTTTATTAGCTCCTGAGCTTAGCCTAACAGTTGTATTGGAGCGAACTGTAACTTTTTGTGATCTTTTGTGGATCTGTTTGCATTTTCTTGATGCCTTCAATGAGACTTCTTACTTCATTAAAAAAAACAATCTCAAACATAATTATTCAAATTCTATCACTTAAGCATCCTTGTGCTCATGCACCACATCCTAATCCTGGAACAAACTAACATAAAATGTGTCTCTTATCTATGTATTGCAATTCTGCAACAATTTCGCAATAAATATAAAGCCAGAACATGAGTCATGAAACGAATACATACAGGAAACTTGGTTATGGGGGGTTGGGTTTGACAGATCATGCAATTGTCTTAAGAGATGATGCAAAAGGAATTTTCAGTCAAACCTTAGGTTTGCAAACCAGTTTGTGGGTTGGAAAGTGGACAGGCGCCTCAATAGATCACCCCTTTCCCATGGTCTACATGAGTTGTGATGATCCTGAAACCCAGAACCACCAGCACTATTGCTCACTGAAGTCCACATAGGCTGTGAACCAATACGGGAAAGTGAAGCTGCTTTTGAACCCTGTGCTTGTGCAAACCAATCTGTACCCCCAGCATTTGTTGGAACGGCGGGAGATGATGCCCTACAGAACTGCATCGAAAAGTTAGATTATTAATTCACTTCTGAGCTAACAGATTGAAAATTTTGGAGGAAACGATCAACTTTGACCAGTGCCTTCCTAATCTAGACCTTTGCTTTTTTTGTGAAAAGGCCTTACAATCTACATATCTCGTGCAGAAATAATATCAATATGTAAATCAATTGCTTCTCAATCCCAATTCCCAAACTAATTGGTCTGTTCTATATTAAGCCTTTGTAAGCTTGTATACATCCAGAGGCGTATCCAGGGTTCACCATTAAGATTCTCAGCATTGAACTCTTCTACTGTTATAATTATGGATTCAGATCTAATACTTGTTGTGATTTTAATAGGTTATACACACACACACTCCGTGCCGGAAGTTATGCGTCCACATAAACCCATTGGCAAGCTGCACCACCTTTGTATACATCCTCTATCAGGCCTGTTTATCACATGAAAATCAGACTAAGATAAACAAATACTACACTGACCTAAACTGTAAATTCACTATTATTCTAGCAGAACAAAAGAAATGTCCCAGCCCACATGAATGGAGTATTAAAAAGCAAGCCAATAATGGTAAATAGTAAATACAACAGATAGACCAAGCAAGAGCTCTTAATGAGTATTAACTTTCTAGGTGTATCAATTTCATTTATTCATAAAATTACCTTCCTTCACCCAAATTTGCATATAGAAATCAATAACCCACTTCGAAAACCACGAATAGAATAAGTAAAAAACTTCGTTTAACAGGACAAAGTAATGAACAAGCGTAAGCTGTAGAATGAAATTTCTCAGGTGGCAAGTAGACTTTAAAACCAGTTGACCTATAAATCTTTGTTCTCATAATTAACCAGACGTATTTCAAATTCCAACAGCATTGTTCAAATTTTGAACCCTAGAAACTAATTAAATCGACAAATTAAGTAGTACAGCAGAAAAAAAGCTCAAAGCACAAACGCAAGCAAATAATTGGGAAATTGTTGAAAAGCTAGGGTTTTTTGCTTTACCTAGCTACAGGGAGTAGGGATAGGTGGGAGGAGAAGATGATTTGGGCGGCAATTGAGGATCATGGGAAGAGCTTATAGCTTCTTCCTTCATGATTTTTCACCTTCTACTGCGTGCAAGTGCGTGTATTTTGGGAGAATTGGGGTTCTCTCTCTCTCTCCCTCCTGTGATGGCGCTGAAGCTTTGCTGGTTTGGTTACGTCTAATTTCTGTATTTTCAGTTTCGATTTTCCTGTTTAAATTTATATTAAGTTGGAGTTGTGTTGTGTGTGGTTGGGGTATGTTACATTGCCTAAGCATGAACCTTAGGCCAAGTGGAACTACATCACACCTACGCTGCATTGGATTTTTATTTTATTTTATTTTGCATGACGCTATTTATCTTGAGACTTGATTAAGTAAAAAATTTTAAAAGTAAAATTTCACTTTGAGGGTAGGTGCTTTCTATTAAAAAATTAATTTTATAATTTAAAAAAACAAAAAAAACATGTAATTTAATTAAAATTAAAAAATTTAAAATTATTCTTGTTCTTTATAATATTTGATGACACGTATATTAAGAAATTACATTTTATTAAAGATAATTTCATAAATCATCTTTAAAATATAAATATAAATTTTTAGTAGGATGAAAAAATACTTATCGATCTAATACCACCTTTGATGACATATAGGTTGGACAGTCGTATTAAGGAAAAATAATTTTCAGATAACAATGCAGTGATTGGAGCTAATGCACTTTTTGATTGGTAATGTCAATTAGTCTCTTTAGATTAGGTGAGAATTTACTTACGCGATTCATGTTGACTAGATTTTTATATTTGTGTGATGTATGGGCTTAATTATTATTTTTTAATTTATTTTTTAAAAAGTATTTTAACACTTTAAACATAAAATTATGATATTGTATATTCATATTTGCTTAATCTCTTTGCATTATGTTTATTAGAATTTTCTGAAATGCTATTATTATTTTACTCATTATAAAAATTAAAATTCTAAAAAAAAACATGCGAGATGAGGAGTATTTTGAAGTTATAATAATTTGTTTTTTTTACGAGCACCAAAAAAATAATCTCTTGAACATTCCTATAATTAATGAATTTAATAAAGTATATTAAGCAAAATTATGAACATATTAAAAATTTAAAAGTTGTTACTCTAAATTTTTTTTGTCTTTAAATATTTAGCGTATAAATATTACCATTAAAAAGTAATGAAAAGTTATCAAATGCAAAAATGTTGCGTCACAAGGCTATTGGAAAAAGTATAGAAATTTAACTTGGCTAGTTTTGAGATAGTTATTACAAATAAAACTAATAAATACACAATATCATAAAATATAACAGCTTAAAAATAAACTTAATTATGGAATTCAAAAAATATTCTTGATTGAAAATTATGAAATACCAAAAATTATTCTTGAAATATCGAAATATCTTTGACTAGAAGCATTTGAAGTACTAAAAATATCCTTAATTGGAACCAGGCACATTGACAAAAAGAAATTGCCTGCTTCTGGCCTCTTTTATATATATATATATATATATATATATATATATATATATATATATATATATATATAATGTTTCAATTTTATATTTCATTCAAAATATTACAAAAATACATAATGAAAAAGTATTAATATTTTTAAAAGGAATTATTATATATATTATTTAATTAGGAGCAATTTGTAAAAATACCTTTTTACTTTTTATGATTGGATGATTTTTAAAAAATGTATCAAAACTAAAAACGTCATATAATATGATATATTGATTGAGTATTATTTTGTGTAAAATAAAAAAATATGAGTATAAATATGCGAGAATTAAAATGTGAAAAAGTATTTAAGTTAAAGAAACACTTTTAAAGTAGATAGTTCATACACAAAAAAATTTATACTCTCTCCTTTTTCATTTTAGTTGTCCACCTTAGCAAATCTAAAAAAAACTTATCGTTTCTTCCAATCTGCTCTTATTATTAAATAATACATCTAAAATATTAATAGTCAAATTTAAAATTTCTCTATATAATTAATAAGGTCAATTTAATAAAATAAATTCCTAATAAATATTTAAAAATTACTCATAATAATTAGAAAATAATTATCTATCTTAATTCATATTTCACTTTATTGCTTCACTTTAGCCCAGTTCATTTTATTAATTTATTTTCTTCTTCCCTCTCCTATATTGGTACTTTTCTCCAGCAGTTTCTTTCTTTCTTTTTTCTTTTGTTTTTCGTTTTCTTTTTTTTTCTATTAATTTCTTTCACTACTTCTTTTATTTCTTCATTATTTGTTTCTTTTTCCGTTAGCTTCTTTTATTTTGTTGATTCAAAATAATATTGCGTAAAAAGTATAAACTAGTTATTCATAGTAAATTAATTGATAATATATCAATTTTATATAAGTTTGTATAATTTTATATAATCATATAAAAGCATGTATAAATACTTTTTATACACTATTATATATTTTTATCCATTTTTATATAAAAATTAATATATTGTTATAATAAATAAATAATATTGTATATATTATATATTATAATATTGTATAACGTATAATATTGTATAAAGAGATACAATTTTTTTTAAAACGAATTAAAAAAAATAGAACAATCAAATTAAAATGGGAACAGAAAATATATTTTTGAAAAATATCAAAATAATCGTAAAATTTGTTATTCTGTCCTAGATATAAAATAATACGTGGATTAAAAATTTTTTTAGAGTGCGATATCGAAAATAAATTTGAGGGAGTAAACCTTACCCGAATCCTTATCAGTAATCACACATTTGTATATCCGTTCATTCCCCTGGCTTTGATTTCAATTCCCTCTCAGCCACTCGCTCCTTTTTTCCCCTTTTCATGTCCTATCTCTGTCTCTCTCTCTCTGCACACTGCACACTGCAAACTAACGCCAGCTAACTGTGTTGTTGGTAACATAACCTTCTTGGAGTTCTATTGTTCTTCCACTCCTTGAGCCGATTTCTTATGCAAGAACAAGGTCACTACCACATAAAGGTAATAGTTTTTCAGCTCCCATGCTAATAAATACAAGAAATTACATCTGGCGTTCTTTTATTAATTTCAAAAAGATCAACTTTTTATCAATTTGTGCTTAAGTTCTCATAGTTCTTCTTGATTGGATTGAATTTCATTGTATACCCAGGTTCTTGATTTTTGAAAACTGGAGGAGAATTTTGGGAATTGAGTTTTTTAGTTGCTGCATTGCTAGGTAGTTTTTGTGGGGATTTGTTTGGACAAGTCCATGGTTGAGCTTTAAGATAACTGTACAGAGAAATGACTAGTATGGCTTCCCTGGTGAGTTTGGGGAGTGTTTGTGGATGTTCTTCTGGACAGTTTGAAGGGTCATTCTCACTAGTTAGGAGGGTTTCTTTTTCCAAGAACTTTAGAAGCGTAAATAGAATTTGGGTTGGAAGAAGATGGCGTTATGTTTCTGTCTGTAGATATTCAGTCACCACGGACTTCGTAGCTGATCAGGGGTCATCAATTTCTCTTGATTCCTCATCCAGCAGTAATAAGGATGATGATGCTGATCTCTTACTTAAGCCGGCCCCGAAACCACAATTAAAACCTGGCCCTAAACCTGGCCCTGCTTTAGGGAATGGACCAGTCCTTAGCTCTGATTCAGATGATGAAAGAAGAAATCCTAATGAAGAAGAGAGGAGCAAGGTCATTGAGTCGCTTGGACAGGCATTAGAGAAAGTGGAGAAGCTAGAAACTAACAGAAAAACAAATGTGTCGGTTAACAAGTCGTCTGCCAATGCACTTACAGCACAAAGAAATAGTAAGCGAGTTGATTCTGATGATTCTTCCAACAGGAAGTCCAAAACTTTGAAGAGCATCTGGAAAAAAGGGAATCCAGTTGCTGCTGTACAAAAAGTTGTAAAACCACCCCCAAAACAGGAACCAATGACTAATGGTGGAAGGAAGATTGAATCTCAAACTATTGCTCCTCTAAAACCCCCTCAGCCACCCCAGAAGGTCCAGCCACAGTTATTAGCAAGACCGTCTGTAGCTCCTCCTCCTCCTCCTCCTCCTCCTGTTGCCAAGAAACCGGTGATACTGAAGGATGTCGGTGCTGTGGCAAAGTCCCCACCCACTGATGGAATTGAATCTTCTGGAAAGACCAAAGAACGCAAGACAATATTGGTCGACAAATTTGCCTCCAAGAAACCAGTTGTTGATCCTATGATTGCTCAAGCTGTTTTAGCCCCTCCAAAACCTGGAAAGAGCCCACCTCCTGGTAAATTCAGGGAGGAGTTCCGTAAAAAGAGTGGTGCATCTGGAGGACAACGCAGGCGTATGGTTGATGATGGGATTCCTGACGAGGAAGCATCAGAGCTTGATGTTTCTATTCCTGGTGCAGCAAGGAAGGGAAGAAAGTGGACCAAGGCAAGTCGCAAGGCAGCCCGACTTAAGGCTGCTAAAGAGTCTGCACCTGTCAAAGTAGAAATTCTAGAGGTTGGTGAAGAAGGCATGCCGACTGAGGAGTTGGCCTACAACTTAGCTACTAGTGAAGGTGAAATTCTTGGTCTCCTATATTCAAAAGGAATCAAGCCTGATGGTGTTCAAACTCTCAGCAATGACATGGTGAAGATGGTTTGTAAAGAATATGAAGTGGAAGTTATTGATGCTGCCTCTGTTAAAGTGGAAGAGATGGCAAGAAAGAAGGAAATTTTTGATGAAGATGACTTAGACAAACTAGAAGATAGACCTCCTGTCATAACTATAATGGGTCATGTTGATCATGGAAAGGTGACCAATAAAACTTCGTAGTTTATACTTGTTATGCACATATCAAACACATATTTACAATTAAATGCTGCATACTAAGCTCTAGCTGACATGTGTTTCTGGGTTGTTCTTTGACAGACTACTCTCTTGGACCATATACGCAAGACCAAGGTAGACTGAAAGCTCCCTTTTACTATTGTCTTATACTGAAGTTTGTAATTTGCTTATGGTATGGTTATTGTCTGAGATCACCGTGACTTTAGTTGGAAACTGAATCCTAACTAGTAGATATTGTAGGTGGCGGCATCTGAAGCTGGTGGAATTACTCAAGGAATTGGGGCATATAAGGTGCAAGTGCCTATTGACTCCAAGCCGCAGATATGTGTTTTTCTCGATACACCTGGACACGAGGTACTCAATACAGTTTAAATGCTTAAATTTACTAGAAGTCAACTGCATATGATCTTTATGTCCTAAATTTTTTTTTATTTGGCATCAAATCTGATGATAAAAGCTACCCTATAATGTTAAGCAGCAACTTTTTCAAATTTTTAACTCAGCTAGATGGTTTTCTAATTTTTCCACAGGCTTTTGGGGCAATGAGAGCTCGTGGAGCAAGAGTAACAGACATTGCTATCATTGTAGTAGCTGCTGATGACGGCATTCGGCCTCAGACAAATGAGGCCATAGCACATGCCAAGGCAGCCGGAGTTCCAATTGTGATTGCTATAAACAAGGTCTTATTCACATATATGTGCTTAGTCTCACTTTTTTCTCTTACATTGTTGTAAAATTTTGTCAATTGATTCCTTGCCTCCATCTGGTTTTAGGTTGATAAGGATGGAGCAAATCCCGAGCGAGTCATGCAAGAACTTTCCACCATTGGTTTGATGCCGGAAGATTGGGGTGGTGACATTCCAATGGTTAAGGTAGTCAAACTGCAAACTATGCGGCAACACCTTTCTGCTTATATCAGCATTCATCAATTTCTTTTTGATTGAACAGATCAGTGCTCTTAAAGGAGAGAATATAGATGATTTGCTAGAAACAGTCATGCTTGTTGCGGAGGTAAGATGATGTTGTGACTGTCTGTTTCCTTTGATTCTTTTCTAGGTCTTTTTACCCTACTCTTTTGAAAATTCCATCTTATATGTCTCGACCGCTGGTGCCAAGACATGTTGACACAGATACTATTTTAGGAGGTGTAATATGTCTCTTTTTAGGAGATTCTTTTGCTTGTTTTTGTTGCACATTCTACATACTTGTCCTATTACTCCCTGTGTCCATTTATGTGTCTTAGTTTGATTGACTTCATAGTTTAATAACACAAAGAAGACTTTTGAATTTAAGGTGTGCATAACATACCAAAAATGCATTTTGAATATCGTGGTCTTAAACATGTCATTCCTATTTGAAGTATCATTAAGGGTAAAATATAGGAACTAAAATCTTACTTCATATAAATAGGCGACGTTCATTTTGAAAGAGACTAGAAAAGAAAGTAAGGGACACAAACTGAGACAGAGGGAGTACTATATACTGAATATCCTCGGAGCTGGAAGGTCAAAGTATAAACTAGTTTTCTGAATATTGTCCTCCATTTTCTGATCTATCTGCCATAATTTTGTTTAAAACCTCAGTTATCAGAAGAGAAAAAGAACAAGAACATTATATGCAAAAGTTATAGGTCTTACCTAACATCGGTTTTTCTCTGCTGTAGTTGCAAGAGTTGAAGGCTAATCCTCAAAGAAATGCCAAGGGGACTGTGATTGAGGCAGGTCTGGATAAATCTAAAGGACCTGTAGCAACGTTCATTGTGCAGAATGGTACACTGAAAGGAGGTGATGTAGTAGTTTGTGGTGAAGCTTATGGAAAGGTTAGCAAACATGAACTTAGAAAGAATTTCGGAAGTGTTCTTTTATTTTATTCACTGTCTGGTTTTCCCTCTATGGTTGCTTCTAAGGGTTAAAAAGGGTTTGATTTGGATTATAAGAAATTCATAGTTCTAATCCTACCTATGTATTCAGAATTGAGTATATTGCTTAATTTGATCACTTTCTAGAATTTTCCCCATTTGAAATAATACGTGTTTTACATATTTCAAGGTGCGGGCTCTGTTTGATGATAAGGGAAAACGTGTTGATGAAGCTGGACCCTCCATACCTGTGCAGGTATGCTTCCTTTTATTGTATCTTCTTTTCTTCCCATCTACTCAGCCAATAAAGTGTCCTCTGCAACTCGTACTATATTTCTTATTAAGAGGTCATGGACTAACTATTGGTGGCCAAACAGGAAGCTTCTGCAATTTTGTTGGAAGTATACTTTAGCCATTCTTCAGAAGTTGCTATCAGTGACTTCTGCAACTGAACAAAAAATCCTATTAGATTTAAGGACTGACTACGGCTGTGAAGTGGCCAATCAATTCGAGTCATAGCACCCCTTTTATTTGTCTTGACCTCGTGACATTTAAATTCTCTTAGCTAGTAGCCTACCAAAGGAAATTTAGTGAAATTTACAATCTGATCTCCAAGTTCTTATCAAAAGAAAGCTCTATTGACTGTTCCACCATTTGTGTCTTATATAAATAGTGAAATTCTTGACTGAACACAACATCTCTGACTAGCTTTTATTGGTTACTCCGTCTGTGTTTCCCCAACATTAAAAAAATTATTTACCTTATTAGAAAAAAAAAAGAGCACTTGCTCTGTCATTGTTGTGTATATTTTATGTGTGTGTTTAAATTCTCAACATGATTAGTCAATACACAGGTGATTGGACTGAACAATGTTCCATTTGCTGGTGACGAGTTTGAGGTTGTTGGGTCCCTTGATATTGCTCGTGAAAAGGCCGAAGAACGAGCGGAGTCCTTGCGGAGTGAGCGTTTATCAGCGAAGGCCGGAGATGGGAAAATTACACTCTCTTCTTTTGCTTCTGCTGTTTCAGGAGGAACTGGTCTAGACTTGCACCAACTAAATATTATTCTGAAAGTTGATCTTCAGGTACATAGATATCTTTGTTACTCTAGAAAAGGCTGAAAAGCTTTATCAAGAAGTCTATTTGCTGCTCTAGAGTTATGTGTCATAGATCAGGTTGCATATACGATTCTCGGTGTTTCAAGAATTTTGTGAATGAATACTATTTTGAAATTCTCAGCTCAGTTAACTTTCTGGAGGCTTTCAACTAATAAAGTTATATCACCTATAAGAGTCTACATTAGAACTTCAAGAAGAGCACAACTTCTTAGTTTCTTTTGGTTCATCTTTCACTCGCTTAATAGCGACATTGATCTAAATGCTGACTCTTTGCATTATTCAGTGCTAGCCAAAAAAATAAATGGACCTTCTAATTGCTGAGGTGCCCCAAATTTCATCTCTGTTTTTTTTACATTGCTGTAAGACCTCAAAGGATAATAATGCAGAACTTTTTTCTGCTTGTGGGGATGTAAGTTGTAAATGGTAGTGATAATCATTATTAGGCTGTATTTCTTTTGTGTGGCCTTTAGCAGTTTAAATGCATACATTTAGCTTCCTATGGCGCATTTTAGCTGGACAAACTTTTTGATTGGTACCTATTGCTGACAGCTTTACTGTTAATTTTTGTTGGATCATGTCTCAATATGTTCAAGTATTTAACACCTTTGAATCAACAGTGTGAGATCTTATTGAAGAAAATCTAAAATATATCTTTCCCTTTCTTGGCTCCACAAACAGCAATCAACAGTTCAAATTAATTACTTTTTTGGCTTGCTATACCTATATCATGTCAATCACAAATGTGTAATATGTTTGAGGATCATTCATTAAGATGAGGTTGCCTTGCTATCGACTAACTACTATCCCCAAATCCTGTATAGGGATCCATTGAGGCGGTCAGACAAGCTCTTCAGGTTCTTCCACAGGATAATGTCACTTTGAAGTTCCTATTGCAAGCTACCGGTGATGTGAGCGCCAGTGATGTTGATCTTGCTGTAGCAAGTAAAGCTATTATTTTTGGCTTTAATGTTAGAACTCCGGGTTCTGTCAAGAGCTATGCAGACAATAAAGGTGTTGAGATCCGACTGTACAAAGTTATATATGATCTTATTGACGATGTGCGAAAAGCAATGGAGGGACTTCTGGAATCAGTTGAGGTAAACATTCATAATATGTATGTCGTGTTTTTTTGACATTTTCTGAGTGCATTGGGTGGGTGGGAGTTTTGTAGATCAGTCACCTTCACAGTTACATAGTTTAATGTCACAACTCTAATTAAATTTAATGATACTTGATAAATTTTTGCTTTCTATTGAATAAAAAGAGGCTAGAAAACCTATTATTGTGATCTTTTCATTCCATGATGTTAAATTTGCTTTCAGTTTCTTTCTGAAATTTCTTGAGGATTGAGGGGAAGGGGTGAATTGTAGATTAAGCAACTTGTGGAGTTTCAAGGGTTTAATCTCATTACTTCACTTGAGTTTAAAAATGTTCAGATAATTGGAGTTTTTGATGGAAAAGGAACATAGTTACCAAGCCTTTTTGTGGAAAAGGGTTATCCTTTGTTTTCTTTTTCGTGTCAAAATGTTATCAAGTTTTCTATTGGATCCTATATACTTGGAAGTTCTTGAGAATGATGTGACTCTCTTTGTATATTTGCAGGAACAAGTGCCAATTGGTTCAGCAGAAGTACGTGCTGTGTTCAGCAGTGGTAGTGGTCGAGTTGCTGGATGCATGGTAACAGAGGGAAAAATAGTGGAAGAATGTGGTATTCGTGTCACTAGAAAAGGCAAAGAAGTTCATGTTGGCGTGCTCGAATCTTTAAGACGGGTGAAGGAAGCTGTGAAAGAGGTATACAAACAAACACTTTTTTTCTTTGGATAATCTAGGCAAAAAGAATACTATACCTTCAGCTTTTATATATCAAGATAACAACAACATACCAGTGTAATCCCACAAGTGGGGTTTGGGGAGGGTAGTGTGTATGCAGACCTTACACATACCTTGAGGTAAAGAGGTTATTTCCAATAGACACTTGGCTCGAGTAAAAGCATGACAAAGTAGTTCAAAAAAAGAAAACAAGGGGAGTGAAGAAGCCAAGACAAAATGCTAAAAAAAGCATAACAAAGCATACTAAAAAAAGAACAGCCACTACAATAAAATAATACGATAATCAAAGTGCAAGAAACCTTAAATAGTAACAAAATGGAATATTAAGAAACTCCCACGGTAATATTACGACTACTAGTATGAAAGACTAAGCAAGATAACTCTCAACTACCTAACTAACCCTCTATCCTAATCCGCGTCCTCCATAACCTCCCATCTAAGGTCATGTTCTCGATAAGATGAAGCCGGTCATGTCCGGTCTAATCACCTCTCCCCAATACTTCTGCCTGTACCTCTTCTGTAACCGTCCATAGTCAACCTCTCACACCTCCGTACTGGGGCATCCGTGCATCTTCTCTTCACATGCCCGAACCATCTCAACCTCGCTTCTTGCATCTTATCCTTCATCGAGACCGTTCCTACCTTATCTCGGATATCTTCATTTCTAATTTTATCTCTCCTAGTATGTCCACTCATTCATCTCAATATTTTCATTTCCGCAACTTTCAACTTCTGGACGTGGGAGTTCTTGACTGACCAACATTTCGCTCCATACAACATAGCCGGTCTAACCACTGCTCTGTAAAACTTGCCTTTAAGTTTTGGTGGCACCTTCTTATCGCACAAGACTCCTGATATGAGCCTCCATTTCATCCACCCTGCACATACGATGTGACTTCTTTGTTGATTTCCCCATTACTTTGGATAATACACCCAAGATACTTGAGACTTACTTCCTTATGGATAACCTGTGTATCAAGCCTCACCTCCACATCATCCTCATGGATTACGTCTCTGAACTTGCACTCCACGTATTCTGTCTTGGTTCTACTCAACCTGAACCCTTTGGACTCCAGGTTTGTCACCAAACCTCAAGCTCAGCATTAACTCCGCCGCGAGTCTCGTTAATCAGAACTATGTCATTTGCAAATAACATACACCATGACACGTTACCTTGGATTCACCGAGTCAATTCATCCATAATCAAGATAAATAAATAATAAAATGGGCTAAGAGTTATCCTTGGTGTAACTCTATCACAATCAGGAAGTGCTTTGAATCCCCACCGTCTTTACTCAGGTCTTGACTTCATTGTACATGTCCTTAATTGACCTAGTATACGCCATAGGAACGTCTCCTTCAGAACTCTGTCATAAGCTTTCTCTAGGTCGATGAACACTATGTGAAAGTCCCTCTTCCTCTCCCTCTCCCTAAATTGCTCCGCCAGTCTCCTAACCAGATTAATGACTTCTGTAGTTGAACGCTCTAACATGAAGCCGAACTGGTTCTCGGAAATAGACACGTCTCCTCATACTCATCTCCACCACCCTCTCGCAAACCTTCATAGTGTGGCTTAGCAAGTTGATAACTCGATAGTTGTTACAATTCTGAATGTCACTCTTGTTTTTGTATAACAGAATTATTGTACTCCACCTCCATTCTTCTAGAATCTTTGCTGTCTTAAAAACGACATTAAACAACACAGTCAGCCATTCCATACCTGCCCTGTCTGTGCTTTTCCAAAATTTCACTGGAATCTCGTCTGGCCCGGTCACTCCCCCTGTGCATCCTATGAATAGCACTCTTAACCTCCTGAATCTGTATGCATCTACAATACCCAAAATTGCAACACCTCTCAGGGTGCTCCAAATCTCCCTGCTGTCCCCCTCTTTGTTCAAGAGTTCATGGAAGTATGACTGCCATCAGAGCGTTGAATAAGTGCCTCCTTTACCAGCACTTTGCTATCCTCGTTCTTGATACACTTCACTTGATCCAGTTCTTGGGCGTTTCTTTTTTTTTTTTGCCTTGGTTAAGCCTATTCAACTTCTTATATCCACCTTTGTCCTCTAGTTTTGCATATAAGCGTTCAGAAGCTGTCGTTTTTGCCACCGTAACCGCTAACTTTGCCACCTTCCTTGTCATCTTGTATCATTCCCTATTCGTTCGCTTCTCCTCCTCATCTTTACTCTCCACCAATATCACGCACACCACCTTCCTAGCTTCCACTTTCCCTGGGACATCCCCATTCCACCACCAACCCCTCGATGCCCACCAAGGTTAACTCTCGAGACTCCCAACACCTCTTTGGATGCTACCCTAGTGCAACTAGCAGTCCTATCTGCATACTTTTCGCATCCTAACTCCTCCCCCACGCCCTCATCGACAACAACTTCTCCCCCATCTCCTGGGCACCGACAGTAGTCAAACTACCCCATTTGATCCTTGGCCGTTCATGCACGACCCTCTCCTTCCTTGTCCTCTTGATCAAGAAAGAAAAAGAAAAATGGGAAAATGCTTTTTATGTGCTTTTAAGCAACTTATTCTGTGTTAATTAAGGCTATTTGAATGGTGAACATACTTGCACTTTCTGCTGACTTTAAGGTTTACTTGGAATTGGACTAGCAGATAATTGGATCTTGTGGATTGTTAGCATTTATCCGAGTCCTGATATTTTGTAATTAGTTGTTTTGCGCTAAGATGCTCCCAGCAGTTGAATATTACTGAATACAAAAGCATTTCCCCATCATTCAGCTAAAATATTCTCCTCGAATATGAAAAAGCTATTGTGGCTTTACATCCCACTTGAATCATAAAAACCATTGCAACTGGACAGCTCTTTTATCTGGTCCTTTTCTTTCCTCTTTCCACTGTTATTTTTGCTTTCCATTTCCATCCTCAACCTCCTTTCATGGCAGATAGCAACGGCAGTATATATAATTTTCTTGGTTGAGGTTTACTTGAAGCTGAGAAGAGTCCTATAGTGACAATTTGATATTCTGGACGTTTTAAAGTGTAGTTACTAGTTAGGTTACCGTTTGTTGTCTTTGACTAAAAACAGAAAACTTACAGGTGGAAGTGGCACTGAGACTCGCTCTAACTGCTTTATTCATGATTAACTTTTGTGTTAGCTGCTTAATCGACTTGGAGTTCATTCGATTATTCTTTAGACATGAAGGACTCTTCATCTGGAGTTTCTTCCTTTGTGTAAGCTGTCAGTTATTCCAGGCAAATAGGTCTTTCTCCCTTGAGAGTAGGTATACTCTTTGAAAAATAGCATTGCATTTAAAAGCTGGCTAAATACAAAGATGTTATCTACATATTAAGGAGAGGTCTTTTATTGGATTTATGCAGGATGTATTACTCCAATTCTTGGTTAAGAAGGATCGATAAAATTAACAATTCTTGAAACCGGAATCCTAAGCTTCTATTTTGTCTAAATTCCAGTAGCCAAAAAATTGTCTGGTCTGTTGTCCTGATATACTACCAATTGCGTTTTTGACAGGTTAATGCGGGACTGGAGTGTGGTATTGGGGTTGAGGATTTCGATGACTTTGAGGTGGGTGATATTCTGGAGGCTTTCAACTCAGTTCAGAAAAGACGAACACTTGAGGAGGCCTCAGCATCAATGGCAGCAGCACTTGAAGTAGTGGGGAGAGGCCTCTAAGGAAACTTGAGGTGAATAGCCTAATAACTTTTTGCGTGCCAGTTGTAGTTGGGCTTATACATGGCTCCTCTCCTCATGCATGGGTTTAATCAATTGCTAGAGGAGTGCGATGATCAGCACATCATGTGGGTGAATTTTGCGGATTGCTTGTCAAATATACTTGATGCTGTAGAAGGTGAGCTGCAGAGAATTGCCCATTGTTGTGGGCTGTTGCAATGTATATAGTGATACATATCATTTGAGTTCCTCTTTGTAAAGGGCGACAAGTCCATCATTTATTTGAATTGCTCAAGATGAATGATGATAACACATGTAGTCATAGTAGCATGGAGAAAAGAAGTTCCAAAATTGAAAATCTTAGGATGCTCTAGGTTAGACGCGTCATCTTGTAAACTCAATATCATTCAATTTGAAATGAAATTCAGAAAGCGAGGGAACAAGTAGTTCTACTGTTTCCATTACATGGTATGTTCTTTGCAGTTCAACAATGTACTTCGTTCAGTATTTACTTGTCGTCAAAGGGTGTAAGTGGCAAATTGAAAAAAAAATCAAGTAAAAAACTGCTTGGAGACCTCAGCGGATGTCATTTACATTCAGAGGTTTCACCAAGTTCAATGCCCTCCATTTCGTTGATTATCACTTTTTTTTGTTGTCTAACTATTACAATTTTCTGCAATTGGTGGAAAGCTTTTGTTGAGTGAAAAGGACAATCTAGGGGTCAAAATTTGGCACCCTTTTAAATCTATGCAGGATTTGTTATGAGGTGGCAGTTGAGCAGTGATGAGCGTGGTATGAATAGAATTTGAGGTTACCAGGTAATTGTTCTTTGTGTATGTACCTTAGCCTAAAAAAAATAAATAAAAGATCGTTATTTTAGCCTGTTTAAAGCTTAGGATTAGCCCTTCAGTATGGTATTTGACTATATTCTATTCTACTGTTGGTGAATTTTCATTTCTTCTTATTGCACACTGTTTTAAGCTATGTTGCTCGGACTCTTCCAAAAAGTGATGCCGCACCCGTATTGGATCCTCATATATACACTACTTTTGAAGGATCCGACACGCACCCAGTTACATTTTAGGAGAATCCGAGCAACATAGGTTTTAAGTAGGTATATTCAATTAATTTTTATCCTTATTTTTCTCCAAATGAAGTAGGTTATGTATCACAATGCAAAAATATGAAGGTTCTTTTTTCCCACTCCCATTTCACCATTTTCTTGTGGCAATTAGCAAATATTACAGCACGGCTTCTTCTTCTACTGTATTTCCTTTTCATATTATTTTTATATGCGGTTTTACTTGGTCCGAGGGTCCTTTAGAAACAGCTCCCCTACCTTCATAAGGTATGGATATGGCTGTGCACACACTACCCTCCCAGACCCGACTTGTGGGATTACACTTCGTATGTTGTTGTTGTTGTAATTAGCAAATACTAACTGTTACATTTTACAGCTAATAGGAGTAATTGTGTTCATTGCTGATTAGCTTCACTTCTTCTGCTTTAAGTTACAATTCATGATGCCTGCAATATAAAGTTGCTCCTATTTACTGTTTTTCATCATTTTTGTCAATATCTGCTTGCAGAACGGAGCAGAATTTTTTTTCCTTTTATTCATCATAGATAACGAAACTAAAGTTCTTTTCCACATAGAAGCTGATCAGCTCATTCACCCCCGTGAAAATTTTTTGGTGAAAAGGGGGGTGGGAACCAAGTTTCTTAAAAACTGAACTCATCATCACTGCCAATAAAATATAGGCTGTGAATGGTAGAGCTCACAACAGGGAAAAATAGAAAAAGAAAAAAAAATTAAATAAGGAACATCTTTAGAATTCTCCACGTTGAACATGCACTTTATTGAGGTTCCACAATTGATACTTCCTGATATTGTATTTCAAGCAGCTGTTAGCATCCTTATGATATGCAACTGAAACGGGTTCTTGCTAATGGTAAAAAGACAGGGTTGAACGTGGGGATGTTCTTATTTTACCGGAAGTGTATGAATTAGCTCCTCCCATTTCTTCGAGACGCTTTTTATAGGCAGCAACAAGGCCATAGACATCACGTGGAGAGACAACTTTTATGGTATCTCTCTTGTTCCATCTTTTTGTCTAGAGAAGATGAAACAGTAGTCGATACATAATCTTCTTCCTCAATAATGGTGTCCAAACTTTTTCTTGGTGGACCCTTCACCACGGGGATATACTTTGGTGGAACAACTTCTGTTGAGAACCTCATTGTAGGAGCCTTAGCCATTGTTTTCTCAGAGCTTCTTGTTGAAAAACCAGAGAGAAACACAAAGATGGTTCAGGTTGAAGGTGGGAAAGAGGAGAAAGATATATGCTGAGAAGAAGAATCCCAAGTGTGGTGAATTTATAGAAATTACATGTCCTAGTATCGTGTTCAGTACGTTGTTGCTTGGATCCAAATCATCAACTTGTACAGCCGCCCCTTCTTTGTGTATTAAAAGTGCAGGAAGATGTCTACTTCAGTATGTGAATAGACAAGATAAGGAAGACCTTTTGAATGCTTATTCTAGAAGGGGTCCAAAAATCTTGAAAAGATTTATCTCACACCTCCCCTCCAAACTTTTTCTTTCCCATTCCTAGAGTATTAGTATTATTCTTGGATTTCTATTACAACCTGATGTTTCTTTAGCTTCGGTTATCTTATTATCTTGATGTTATTTCTGCTTGCTGCTACTGCTACTGCTTTTCTTCTTCTTTGATCCCAAGGGTTTATAGAAACTTCTCTACCTTCTCAAAGATAAGGGTAAAGTCTGCGTACACACTATCATTTTCAAATCCTATTTGTTGGATTATACTGGGTTTGTTGTAGCCCTCCAAACCTAGTCAATTTCTCACTGAATAAATAAATTGTTCCACCGTTAATCAAAGGTCTGACTTTTAAAATAAGAATCAAGAACTGAGAACCTCTTAGTAGGGATCGCTTTACTTCCTTTAATGAGCCTACTCGGGGCGAATATAAACTGGATAGTTGAGCAGTTTGATTTTGTAAGAAGCTGGAAACACCTGAGTTTGGTGCTGGCTAGAGGAGTGCAATAAAGTAGGTGAGCTGCATATACTAGTAATATTGAGATATGGTAGATATCCTACCAACCTCCGACTTATCAGGCGGAGGGGTCCAAAGCTTTCAATCAATTTGAATAGAGGCGACCCAATGTAAATTCTTCTTCGTATTTTCCCCATCTTGTTAAGACATAATCGCCCAAACGGCCGTATCTAAGCCAGTGGTAGGTAGTAAGTTATTACTGTAGTAAATTAGTTGAAATGCACCCGAATTGATTGGAATGCTATAGTTAAAATAGAATTAGGTAATTTTTTTTTTGTCCCACCCGGTGTTCAATACCCACTCTGAAGTCCGGCTAGTTCGGATTCATGCCGGAGAGTCCCATATTAGGAGTAAAATGATCCCTACCAAAGGCGACTCCATACTCAGGACTCGAACCCAAGACTTTCAGTTAAGGATGGAGGAGTAGTTACCACTTTACCACAGCCTTTGGTAGTGAATTTGGTAGTTACTGTTTATATGAATTTAGCAATCTCTGTCAAGATCTTTGAATATCAAAATATTTGGTTTTGAAATCAGTTATTACTCCCTCCGTTTCAAAATAATAGCTGGTTTGGCCAAGCTTCTGGGAAGTAAGAAGTGCTTATTTTTTATGAAATGTGCTTTTTTTTTTAAAAAAAAATGAAGTGTTTGACTAAGTTTTTTGGAGAAAATAAGTGCTTTTAGGGAGTAGCAAAAGTTGTT
>JACEIK010002154.1:25625-37621 GCA_018107945.1 Datura stramonium | reverse complement strand
TTGAAATATAAAAGAGCAAGAAATTTAATTTTCTCCCACTCAAACTAGGTTTATTTAGTATAATAGCAGTAATTGTTCCATTTAGTCTTTTATTATTTTATAAAATATAGTAATATTAGGTCAAAAACATTGTTCCACAAAGTCAATATATATAAAAATCGACCTTAAATCCCTTTCTTTTGTTGAGCAAAATGTTCATTTATTAATTATTTTACAACTTGGCTGTGTCTGTCACCATTTTCGAACACCAGCAACATTGATCAGAAGCTAAACCCCAAGTGCAGTCATTCTTGTTCGTTATCTATCTACCCGCTTAGCTCTAATCTGGTTCTGATTCGTCCAAATTAAGGAGAATTCGGGGTTGGAAGTTGCCAGAATTGACAATTTTCTTGAAGTTGAGCTAGTAGAATCCTCAAAATTTCCTCAAAGCGCGTTGATTATTGGGTTGGTGGAATCAATTAGGTCCTCTAATTGAGCCTATCTTCGTGGTCTTTTTTCATTTCCCTGTGAAACTCAAGAGCCTCATTCTTGTGGTCAAAAGGGAAGAACATCAGGTTTGAAGTCTTTGATTTGTGAGATTATTTTATTTGCTTTTATGGCTTTTCTTTTTTTCACTTCAATGCTTATTCTGTATAGTTAAGGTACCTTCGCTTCTGTAATTAAAATGGATCCTCGCAATTACCTGTTATTTCATCAAATATTCGCAAGTCATTCTTAGTATGATGATACTTGCTTGTTTCCTATATTGTTTGGATAGTACAACAACGAAATATCTTTCTGCTACATTTTGCTGCAAATTTCGGGGAGCAAGTTCAAACCCATGTTGGGAAAGTAAGGTAGAGGCTTCAGAGGATGGTTAGAGCAGTAATTGAGTGCTGCGGAGATCAGGGTGCAACCAAAGGGGGAGCCAGGATTTGAAACTTATGAATTATGAATTCTGATCTTTTTAAGTTACTAGATTCTAAATTAACAATCTATACATATTCAATGATTTTTTAAAGACAAACACTGAGAACCCATGGCCTCGCTTGATATAAGGGAGTGCTAGAAGGAAACTTCTCACATAGTAATAAAGTTTATGCGTTATGATAAACATGTTCTTAAATTTCCACTTGCCTTTCCGGCGTGCCATGTTTCAAGTTTCAAATGTCCATCTTTTTCTTAATTCTTTTTGAAGATGGAGTTGTGTTTAGACAGTATTAAGCTACAATTAGATAATAATTTTGAACCTAAATAGAGAGGTCATGTCGTCTCTAAAATTGGGTGAGTGGTTGAGGCATAGAAGTGACGATTTGAGATTTCAGGTCGAAATCCCAGTTACAATTCTTAGTGTAACCGCAACTGCTCATCTTGGTGGAAAGGATTATTGGGTACTTGTGCTTGTTTTCTGGTAGCTGGTGGCCTATTGGATGAGTTGCCAAGTTTGGCCCAAACACTATAGTCACTAAACAGAAGTGAGCGCATTGTGATATAAATGTCCTGACAATTGGGTTAGAGAAGGAAGGACATTGAACTTGATAGTAATACTTGTAGAGAACGAAATATAATTGCCAAGTGTTGCCTAAATACTTGTGGAGAATCAATCAGCTGCACCAGGGGATGGTGATGGTGGTGGTGGTTGCTGAATATATGCTTGACTCCAACTTACTAGAAGTATTCTCCATTCTGATAAAATAGCACAAGAGTTCTCTGTAAATTATGGAACAGGAATTCTTAGTTCTAGGATTTAGAAAAAGTCTGATTACCCTTCCCAATAAGTGTGTAGGTGGCAATATTGACTTTAAAGCTCAAGTCTCTAACCAAAATAAAACGACTAGATAGAAGATTTAGATAGAGGGTGTCTAAATCTCGTACTTATGCCCACACGGAACACAAGTTGCTAATCTAAAAAAAAAGAGTTATGAGAAACAAGGTGATAAATGGATAGTATAGCTAGGGTTTTCTTTGATGGGAAAAGATGACATATTTCCAAAATAAAAAAATAGGTGTTTATTAAATTTGTATTTCTACTGCAAAAGAAGTGTTATGAAAAAATTGGAACAATATATGAATTTCTAGAGGATTTAGGTGATATGTAGGTGACAATAGTTGGTTTGTTGTATTTGTACCATCTTGGTACCTTTAGTAACAAAGTCATACCTTATAAGAAAAGATTTCATGTAACTCTTATAACAACATCCTTAATCTCAACTAGTTAATATCCAAGTTGCTCAGACTCTTCAGTTTCGGTGCCGCACCCGTGTCGACACAACATGGGTGTGGGTACGGGTGTGGGATCCGTATTGGATATGGTCAATCGATTTTGGGTACTTTGACCAAAACCAATAGAGAAATTTGGGACATATACTATGATTTCTATAATCAAAACAAAAGCTAAGGTGAAATTGAAGAAAATGGAATGCCTTGTATATAGAAATTTCTATGTCGATCCTTTTCCTTATATCTTCTTTTTGGGATTCTCCTCTTGATCAATTATTTCTCCTCGGAATACCTTGTAAGTTTTTCACATAATGTCTCATAATTTTGACATATAACTCTATTTTTAAATATTTGAATTATTTTTAGTCGAATCCCCGCATCCATATCCTTACTTGGATCCATACCCTCGAATCTTAAAATTCAAATCATGAAGGATCTAAACTCTAGATCAACACCCATATCGGACACTCGCATCCATGTCCAAACAACTTAGGTTAATATCGTGTATGTATATTATGTGTTTCCATTGTATTATGTTCTTAATTTAGTATGCGTTGATCTCAAAAGAACTTTTAGGTCCTTTGGAATACTTTGTCCCATGTGATTCTAGATCAATCTTGTCCTGTTTTAGCACTGTTAATCATCATATCGTCTACTGACTTGTGCATCTAGAGGTTAGACATGGACTAACTTAGGAAACCTTCTTTTATTTTATCTTCTGTGCACCATTTGCCGCTTGTGATTATTTTTAGTGTTCCAATCTAGTATGATTGTATATTCATCCTTAGGAGTTAGAGGCGACATTAACTTCTATATACCATTATTCACCTCATGACTATTCTATGGAACTTACCTTTCACTTTGTTAGATATCTCCTCATTGTAGAGCATGCCCTTGCACTCTTCCATTTTGGCCTGTTACAATGATGATATTCAAAATTGCCACAACTATAGGGGTATCAAGTTGTTAAGTTACACTATGAAAGTTTGGGAGAGGGTGGTGGAGATGAGGATGGTGAGAGTTGTGTCTATTATCGAGAATCAATTTGAATTCATGCAGGGGCGTTTGATCACAGAAGCAATACATTTCTTGAGGAGATTGATGGAGCATTACAGGGAGAGGAAGAGGGACTTACATATGTTATTCATTGACCTAGAAAAAACATACGACAAAGGAGGAGACTTGGAGTACTTCCCCGTCGTGATGGGGTTGCACTAGGGATCAACTCTTAACCCATTTCTATTTGCCTTGGTATGTGGATAATTGACATAGCATATCCAAGGAGAGGTGCCATGGTGTATGATATTTTCAGATGAGATAGTTCTGAGTGACTAGATACGCAGTGGAATTAATGATGGACTAGAGGCTTGGAGATTGTCACGCCCCACCTTGGGAGGCATGACTGACATCTAGTGCCTTACTAGGGTCTGAACTGGCCTGACTGAGCTTACGCACCTCTGGTACATGATTAACACTAAATCTCAAATCAAGAAAACAACGGGCTATATCTCGGCTATAAACACAGCTCCCGGTCGACAAGGCCTTATAGCCACCTGTAAGAGAAAACAACTACCCAGACACAGATAATGATAGGGAATCCTATGGGGCCGACAAGACCACTATGATGTCTAGTTATGACTGTAAAGTAAATTCAGTACTAAACTAAGCTATGGCCGACAAAGCCGCTATCTAACAGCTAAACAAGGCCCCACACGGCCAACACGTAAGATAAAACATACATAGGCCCCACACGACCATCAACAGCTAATCACAGGGAATCTGAAACAGTCTGCAAGCCTCTAGGAGTGATATGGTCGAGATAGGGCCCCGACCTACCCATAAACTGTACAAACAAAAAGAGGGTAAACCTTCTAACTTATTAGTTCCGGAGGAAAGGAACCGATTGAACTGCTAGTCCTGGCTGGATACTAGGAAGGTCCTGACCTGTGTTTGTCTGTACCTGCAGGCAAGTAATGTAGCGCCCCAGGGGGGCGTTAGTACAATATGTACTGAATATGTAAGGCAGTAACTGTAAACAACTGAATGAACTGAAATGAAACTGAAAGTAACTGAAAGAAAGGAATAGAGTTACTACCTGAATAGCTGAACTTCCTGCTGTCTAATCTATCAGTAACTAATGCAAACAAGAACCTTACCTGGCTCCCATAAGCCAGAAGGTACAACCAGCACAGAATAACCCACCCGGGGCCTCCATAAGCCTTGGCGAGTACAATTCAATCTGCATACCCCTACAAGGTCACACTGAGTCAACTAATAACTATAGCCGTTCTACCAGTCCCCTGGGTCTGCACTGAGCCTGCTCGGCCCCTGAACTGTAGCTGTGTCTAAGTCCGGTGGACTCCTGATATCTGATATCTTTACCCTGGGCACCAGGCTCGACAGGGGGTGTAGTGTAGTGCGATCGACGTAAAATAGTCCATCCGTGGAATGGACTGTATGAGGACCTTGGACCCCATCTTCGTCCCTTGCGGACGACATACCGCCTTGGAGCAACGTCATCTCGCCCCTGGTGAGCGTCGACACAACTATTAACCCTGAGGTTGGGTATGGAGGGCTATACAGGGCAAAGTTAATCCCCAACTAAACCTGGAATACTGGTCTCAACTAATAACAGATGCTAATCACAATAGATATACTTCTCGCCTTCTTACCGGGATTCAAACTGAATTATAATACTGAAGAAACTAACCTGCCGAACGAATTTGCCTTAACATACCCGGATCGCCGATTTCTGATTAATTGGCGAGTTTCAAATCGTACTCAACAACTCTTTCCAACTGTAATCGTATTACTGGGAGAATGAGGCTAGTTTTAGTACTAAATTCGGCAAAAATGATAACTTTCTATATAAATATTAACTATACTTCAACTTAACGGAACATGGTCGAAAACGTATAATTTTTCGAGAATTTAGAAGGGAGAAATGCTTACTCGAAGCCTGTGATCGTATAGAAATTAGTTTGGAGCAATTCCGACAACTTTGGCTCAGCGGGATTTCGATTCACTGGGCAGATTTCGCGAAAATAACTCCGTAGTAATGCTCCCTACGGGCTTAAACTCTAATACCCGAAATTAATTTGAATTCGGGCGGCGTTTCGTAGCATAAATAGACGAAAATTTATAGATCTCCTGTGTTTCCTCCTCTCTGGCTGTGTGAACTATGGAAAATGAAATGAAATGAAACAAGGGAGCCTTATATACTTGTTTGGGCGGTGGTAGTGGGGTGCCCCGCACCCCCCAGGGCGCCAGAACCAGCCTCGCGACGCGGCCCCCATAGCGCCAAGATGCTGGCGCGTCGCGCTGGCCCTTCGCGGCCTCACCTCGCCCGACCCTACTTCCGAGGCTTCCCTACATGCTTCGTACTCTCTTTATTTATCACAAATCCACGCGTATGCTTACTAATCGTTAACTTTTACAAGGTGTAACAGAGATAGACCCTAGAGTTTAAAGGGTTCAAGTTGAGCAAGACTAAGACAGAATATTTGGACTGCAAGTTCAGTGACGTTATTGATGTGGAAGGTGTGAAAGTGAGGATTGATATGCAAGTTATCTCCAAGAGAGGAAGTTTAAAATATATAGGGTCAATAATCCAAGGAAATAGGGAGATTGACGGGGATGTTACACATTGTATTGGAGCCGGCGGATGAAATGGAGGCTTGTTTCCAATGTCTTGTATGATGAAAATGTGTCATCAAGCCTTAAAGCTTAAAGGTAAGTTTTATAATATGGTAGTCAAACCAGTTATGTTGTATGGGGTGGAGTGTTAGTCGGTCAAGAACTCACACATCTAGAAGATAAAAGTAGCGAAAATGAGAATATTGAGATAGATGTGTGGGCATACTGGAAGAGATAGAATTAAGTCGAAGATATCCGAGAAAGGGTGGGAGTGGCTTTCGTGGTAGACAAGATGCGGGAGACGAGACTGAGATGGTTCGGGCATGTGAAGAGAAGATGCACAGGCGCTCCAGTGAGGAGGTATGTGAGGTTGACTATAGTGGGTNACGAGACCGAGATGGTTCGGGCATGTGAAGAGAAGATGCACAGGCGCTCCAGTGAGGAGGTATGTGAGGTTGACTATAGTGGGTATGAGCAGAGGTAGAGGTGGGCTCAAAAAGTATTTAGGAGAGGTAATTAGATAAGACATTACACACTTGTAGCTTACCAAGGACATGACCCTAGATAGAAAGATTTGGAGGTCAAAAATTAGGAGAGAAGGTTAGTATGTTGTGGTGTGTTGTCTAGTTTCCTTATTAGTCCAGTTTCCTTATCAGTATTGTTTTATTGTTTTGTTACTCTCCTACCTTCTTATTCTTCAATTTTATTGTTTGACTTTGGTTATCATAGTATTCTTTGTTGCTACTTTTCCCTTCTCCATTAATTTCAGTATGTATTCTTCACTATTGTATTTGCTTTACATACTTGATTCTTGATATGCTTTACTTTGAGCCAAGGTTTATCGGAAACAACCTCTCTACCTTCCCAAAGTATAGGTAAGGCTGCATATGCACCACCCTCCCCAGACCCCACTTGTGAGATTATACTAGGTATGTTGTGGTACATCTCCATCTAATCATGCCATTCTCTTGGTGCAAACCTAAAGTCATTGGGAACTCCTCCGTATCTTCCCCTACTATTTACAGTTGCAAACTGCTATTTACATGTCCTAAATGACATTTATATATTTGATATGGCTTTCTTATTATTCTTCTCCAAAGTTTCATTGGATGAGTCATAAGTTCAGTACAACGATAATTCATTCAACTTTCACTTGTTAGGGAGAAGAACAGGTTAAAGGACTGATGTGAGTTTGTAGAGACAATTGATAGGAAATACATGACAATGACCTTAATCAAAGTCAGCAAAAATTAGTCAAATAGGAAGGAGATAAAGGAATGGACAGAAAGGGAATTCTCAAGGGAAGAAGTTTGGAAAGGAGTTAAGATTATGGTGGAGATAAAGATCAGATGACTTCACGTTGGTGTTCTTCTGAAAATGTTGGCACAAGGTTAAGGGTGACATCATGGAGAAAGTATGATCTTCTCATGAAATTGGGAGGTTTGGTAAAGGCTTCAAAGCTTTGTTGACCTCAATCATATTGAAGAACCAATATCAAATATAAAAAATAACAGACCCATTCTAGTAAAAAGTATCTGCAAGATTATTGCTAAGATGCTCTGCATTAGACTAAAGAAGGTTGGACAAGACACTGTCGACATTCTATATGCATTCATGGAAGGTCTTAAGAACAATTGTAAATAGCGTTATAGACTTTAGTAAGATTCTGGATAAGTGAATATAATTTCATCAACTAGAGTTAATTAGAATCAATCAGGGATATTTAGGATCAATAGTACAATTCAATTCCTGTTACTATGTATTCCTTTCCTATTTTATGACTTGTTGAAACTATTATACCTTCAATGGTTGAAGGGAGTATTCAAGGTAAAACGTTCCTGAAACCCATCCTCTCTTCCACATCATTTTTTTCTCTTCCTTTTGCAAAAGGATGGAAAATTCTACAAACTGCACTTCTAGCTAGTAAAATGGTTCGACTCTAAAGAAAAAGAACTCATTGAGTACTGTGCAAACTGCACCTTGAGAAAGCATACAATCATATCAGGGCCTTTGGATTTTGTGATAGAGAGGATGGGCTTCACAAAAAATGGATCAAGTTCCCTTTATTATTCTTATGAGTCGTTTGGTAGGGTGTATAAGAATAATGGTGAATAAGGTGTATTAGTAATGCTTGCATTGGTAATGCCGGTATTACTTATGCTTGCATTAGTTATGCTGAGGTTATTTCTTATGCACTTTTTGATTTAGTGCGTAAAAAATAACATTCATTGGATAATTTATTTAAAAAAATTATTTATTTATAAAAACATCCTCCACAAATAAGATAGAAAGGATGTGGAAAAGATTTTGAGGAGCAATTTTGGCTTTAACCATGGTAATGCTTGCATTAACAATCATTGCATTGTTAATACCATGGTTTTTTATGCATCAGTTATACATAGCATAACATAAAATAGAGTTTGCATTAGTTATACATAGGTTGAAAAAGTGTACCAAACAAAGTATTAGTAATACATAAAACTAATGCTTACATTATTTTTTCTAATGCACTCTATCAAACGACCACTTAGGCGCTTCAATGGGAGCCCTGTAGGATGCTTTTTCTTTGCAGTTTAAGAGAGCTCAGGCAACAACAACTATTATCTCCTATAGTATTTATCTTGGCAATGGAAGTGTTGCAAGGTAATCTTTAGAGCAGCCACAAGAGCCCTGCTCTTTCTTTTATTTGGTAGTTTGCAACTTTCGTTAATAAACCAGCAAAAAGAAGATGCTGGAGGCAGTTACAACCAAAAAAGATTACCATTACAAGTGGTGCAGTGTGCTAATAAAATCAACAATAGCCAAGCTATTATTTACTCCAACCGCGGCCTTGTTGTTCCAAATCCTAAGCACAAATATTCAATTTTGTTTGAGCCAGTAGGGGTTGTTCTTTATTCTCAAAAAATCTGTTGTTTCTTTACTTCCAAACTATGTTGCTCGGACTCAGGTTCGGGTACTCAATACAGATGTGGATCTAGAGGTTGGATTCTTCATCCCATAAATTTTAGGATTCGACGGTATGGAACGAGTGCTAACATGGGTGCTAGGATGCGGCAAATAAGTGTGTATTACGACATAAAAAAATGTATATTACAACATATATAAGTATATTTCTCGATTAATAAAAATTATTAAACTAACACTGATAAAATTTTATTGCTTATAAATATCTAATATTTTATTCATAAGATATCTTATGTAGTGGTGAAACATTCTCATACTTTATATAACATATATATATAACATTAATACAATAACAAAAACAAACAAACAATATATATATATATATATATATATGACATGAACCCAAAAATCAAACCAAATATCTAACCAGTTTATACTTCTTGGTCATAGATGTAGTCAAAGCATCCAAGGTAAGTTAAAATACGGTGTGGATCCCACACTCAGACCCAAATCGTGTTGGATGACACAGATGAAACAGGGATTTTGGAAGGGTCCAAACAACATAGCTTCCAATTGCCCACCAAATGGCTGTTAGGATTTTTTCAAGTGAGAAAGACGCCTTGTGGATGCCCTTTCTGTTGGAGGATGAGAGTATCACGAGGCACTAGTTTAGAGACGTCATAGCTTGTGTAAGGAAGTAGGACACTGTAGTGGGTTCATCATATACTATTTGCGAATGACACATAATACAATGGACAAAGTATGACCTTTTACAACTATCGAGGCCTATCTTTAGTCACCCCACACAAAACTTACATATTATAAAATTCAGTAATTGAAAGAGTAGAGCAAAGATTACCAGGTTGAAAGTGGTAAGGAGATTCTCATTAAGTAGACAAGTTCGAGCATACCTTCCTATTACATGTCTCGCATGCAAATGCATAATGAATAATTGGAGATGATCCAAAGAATTTCTTGAGAAGGTTTAAGAAGTTCACTTTGTAAATTCCAATAAAGAGTTGGAGGCTTGGGTATGGACTTGAGGGCTTCAATCAAGCCCTCGTGGGGAAATGGATTTGGAGATTTGACAAAAAGAATCATGCACTTTTGAAGATAGTGGTTGCTAGCACGTAAGGGGGTATGGAGAATGGAAAAGACACTCTCTTTCCAGCCATCTTCCATATTAAGGCAAAAAGACAATTCTATTGCACAAGTGGAGCTCTTTGAGATTTAAGGTTGAAGAAGAACTTGCAGGATTGGGAGATCGGTGAATTCGGAACACTATGTTGTGATCAATTAGAAGATCTCCCTGATAGACCAAGATACTTAGAAGCCAAGTGGAAATAGGAATATTTATTTTTCATGATAAAGTCATTGTGTTTTCGAATACTAAGTAGATAGATACAATTCTCCTGTACTCAATATGTGGTTCTAGAACATCGGAACATGTCTGTTTTTCTACTTCGCTAACATGGAGAAGAAGAGGATGCTATATGTGCATGCCATCTGAAGGTATGGGACCATTCCTCACAATGAGCCAATTATATTGTACTTCATTGAATTTGTTTGACATGGGACCATTCCCTATTAAAATTTTTTGTTTATGCTGTGCCTTCAAAGGGAAGAATAGGAAAAACAGGGCATGGAAAGTAGCTCCCGATATCCTATGATTCATATGTTGGGAAGAATGAGTGGAAAGAAATGGAGAGGCTTCTGAAGGCATGGAAAACTCGTATTACAAATGATGAAATTCTTTTGATTTCTGACCTATAAAAAAATGAGATTCTTTTGATTTCTTGTAAATTTTCTCTGTACCAATGAGGTTTACTATAGATGATTGGGTGTTGTTTCGTAAACTGGATTTTGAGGTTCTCTACTTTTTGGATGCCACTTGTATACAGGGAAACTTTCCTATTATATCAATATTATTATTACTTCTACAAAATGAGAAATTTCTTTTGTATAGGATGAGAAGGTATCTTCAGACTCTTAGGATTTCACACTAACCCTGATATTTTTGTATGCATTTGGCGCCGTTAGTTAATAGTATTCACCGAAATCCTAAGGGGGGCAAATGAACATGACATGATCTGCATGCTATAGTCTGCAATAGCTGAGTGAGTAAGACACAGCTTGTGATCATAGGTTTCCTTGCAATATACTCTTTGGCTTTTGAGTTCATGATTGCTCTAATAAAGTAAATTTTATTCCTTTTAAATGTCTGGACCTTATCCAGCCGTGGATCCTGAGTGTTATGTGCGGATTTACGGGAACCCAATAGCTTTTGCTCAAACCCTATATATGTATTAAAAGGTCCACTAAATATTTATAAATATTTGACTATGAATCCAGCGATTATCGTATATTAACTTGAGGTTGTTGTAGGAGCCCATAAACTTTAAATCATAGATCCGCCTGTCCTTATCTGGATGAGTTTATTAAAGACGAGTAAATTGGCCATTTGAAAGCTTGTTCTTCTTCCTGATGTGATTTTCAAATGGAAAATTTCAAGCTGAAGTCAGGTCAGATATTCAGCGGTTTGCAAAAACTTAATTGCTCTTCTACGTGATACTTTGAATTTGTCAAAATATTATCTACTTGGTGGTATAGCCTGATTTTGTTCCATGATGGAACCTTCAAAAGATGAGTTCATAGAGATTCAAAGATAAAGATTAAGCTACAGCCTATCTATTCATTAGTGCGACTTAATTTCTCTTAATTTTTGGCGTAATTTCACATCAGTTTTCTTATCTAGTAAATTGAAGAGATGATTTATCCCGTTTATCCTCTGTTATTCAACTCAAGTGTATAATCTAGTTGTATATTGTTGATTTGGTTTACTGAGTTAGTTTGATTGACCAGGTGGAATGGAGATATCAGTGTTAAAAGTGCTTCTCAACAATATCTCCTGTTTTTCCGATTTATCGTCAAGTGATCACACGAGTGGTGAACTGGTTCGTAGATATTACTGTAAGATTGAGGATATACTGAAGCTTGTAAAGCCGATTCTCGACTCCATCGTTGATGTTGAAGCAGCTTCTAACGAGCTGCTTCTGAAAGCATTTGCTGGGCTTGCTCAATATGTTGATGAACTGAGGGAGCTATTTGAAACCTGGGAACCATTGTGCAGTAAAGTTTATTTTGTATGTTTAGAGATCTATTTCTTGTCTTAACTTACATGTCTTGAAATAAGCAGCTTATCTTATTACAGTCTGCACTTAATGCTAACTAAAGTTTTAAAATTAAAGAGAAACTAT